>FN648755.1:0-50965 GCA_000310025.1 Ectocarpus siliculosus | reverse complement strand
GTATGACTTAATTTTTTTTCTGGTGCTTTCACTTCCAGAGACAGTTGTAAGCACTGTGTAACTGCCTCGAGGAAGCTTGACCATTTTAACACAACGTGGTGCGATCATCCCCCGTTGCGCGGAGTAAGGGTTCTCGACCCCGCACAACATAATCTACTCGACCACCATTGTGGTTACCGCCAAAAAAAAAAACCGAGGTAAAAAAAAAAAAACGGTAACCTGGTTGCCGAGTTCACGAAGTGAGTTGGCTTGTTTTACAACGTCGTTGCCAAGCGACGAAAACCCAATCCCGATGGCAAACACCGAGTGGGGGGCTTGTTTTACAACGTCGTTGCCAAGCGACGAAAACCCAAACCCCGATGGCAAACACCGGGGGGGGCGGCTTGTTTTACAACGTCGTTGCCAAGCGACGAAAACCCAAACCCCGATGGCAAACAAGGCCGAGGGGGGGGGAGGGGGGGGGGGTTGTGGTGGCGGGGCGGTGATTCTGAAAGACCCAAGTCATACTTGAGTGGAAAGACGGGTGCCATGGCCACCGCCAAAAAAAACACTCGAAGGGGGGGCGGAGCGGTTAACCTCAAGACAGCCACCCTTGCTTGGGAGGCAAAGACGAGCAATCACCTCTTGCCCTAACCGACCGACCGTGGTCACCCCGCTGCACGGACTATATTTGCTACCGAACAGCCCGACGCATCGCCCACGCAACCAACACCACCAATACTCTCCGAAATAAAAGGTTCCCATCCCCAACCATCGCTACCACACGTCTCGAACCAACACTCAAGTCGCATTTATCTCTACCTCACGACCCACCCCCCCAAACAATCTGCACACCTAACGACACCACCGCCAAAGTCACGGGTCAACCTACCTTAGCATGGGTTTTTCTGACCACGGCGGAGTCCATGGACAAGAACTCGGCCACCTTTTTCGAGGCTGTCCTTCTCGTCCACCGTGATGATGCGTTTGGCGCCGGCCCAAGCGGTGAGGGTCTTCTTGTACACGTCCTTCGCTTGGTCGGCCGTAACCATATACGGGATCTGTGCCAGATGGCGGTGAGATGACAGGCGTGAGAATAATGTTTTCAAACAACGTCTTCATCGCCTTTCCAAGGCGTAAATTTGTTGCGGGCGGGATCTCACACACCGAATACGCCCTAACCATCACGGAATTGAACCGACAGTGAGGCGTGCGCACTGACACCGCAATGTACGGTGTGGAATCTACCCTCAACCCCTTAACACAACCAATACACACATGGAACATGCCCGCGAAAAGGTGGGATGGAAACGGCAGTTCGGTCGTGCGCAGTGACACACCGGTGTGCATGGTAGTTTCTGTTTTCGTACCATGTATGTATGCGAACACACAAGCATACGGAACCCTAAGCGATAAAAGAAAAATGACGGCACCGGCAGTCCGGTCGTAGCCACTGACATATGGATTGCAGCATTTATTTCTGTAACATTTACACACAATCGATACACACACACCTTGAAGCAATCATATTTTCTCGAGGAATATCCAACACACAATCGACATCCACGCCGAAGCCAGCATCTATTGTCGCTCACTTAAAATACAATCGACAAACTAACCCACTAGCACGCAGACCCATGACGCCTCCCTACCGGCGCCCGAGATAATGCAAAGCTTTTCGAAGCTTTTCCTGTTTACAATCGCGCTGAGACTGACGTCATTTCATTGGTCAGCCCATTAGCGTGGTCGATGTAAACCCAAATGTACCTAGCATACACAGACAGACACGAACACACCTTGAAGCTCGCAATGAGGGCCTCGTTAGCGTTCATGGCCTCATGATGGAAAGTGCTCGTCTCGAGGCCAAACTGCACGCTCTCCGTCAGCTGGTGGAGCACGCGGGACCCTGCCGCATCGCCGTACGACTTGACCTGGTAAATGAAGGGGGGGTAGAGAGAGGGAGGAACCGAGAGAAAGAAAGGGCATGAGAGACAGATATAAAGACAGAAAGACATGAAACATTTTATACAGATGGAGTTTGGTGTCGTGTCGTACTTGCTCAAAATCTCGTCCAATTCTAAATTTTATATCTGCTAGTGAAAGGAAGCACCTAGAAGCCCAGATTGCAGACTATTCGTGGTATTTGTCGTTTTCTTTCGCATTCGAACTTAGTAATTAGAAGTATGAGCGAGCTGGATGCTCGATTCGAAATTTGGGGGTTACAGGTTCTCCATCTAAGCAATCGGTCTATGCACAAACACATGAGCAACACACGAAACTGCAGCTCCACGTGGTCCTCATAGAGAAGGGCATTCATGCTAACGTGTCGCCTCGACGCTATTTCTCGTGACACTAACGCCATCTGGGGCGGCACTCGCGACCACGCCCCTGCTCTTGGGAAATACAAAAACACACCATCATGAGGTCGATCACTTTTGTCTACAACGGATCATTTCTAAATTCTCACTTTCCCATGATGCTGCTATGTCCATGCCTCGATCGTCCTCTCTCCATCCAGTATGGCGCCAAGTCAGCTTACTGAATGGCATTGATACGAATGCGGGGGGAAGGGGAGGAACGGCATCAAGCGCGAGTCCAGTCAGCTTCATCCACGAACCCTAAGCGTAACGTTTAGACAGCTGTCCCAATGCCATGTCGGCCGATGGGTTTTACGGCTTAGGGTGGCTAACGCAAAAACGTTTCCACAGCAGAGAGAGATACAAGGACTACCTCCCCACGAAGGCTAGCCCCTCGATATTCGCGCGAAGAGAGGCTTCTTCATGTCTTCATTACCCTTTAGGGCTGGCGCAAGTGTACCAACCAAACGCTCACCATGTGCTTACAAAGCAGCAACTGCTGTAGTACGATTCTTCGGCACCGTTCTTCACTAACCTATCGTCATCACGTGCGTGCGACGACCTTAACCCAAAGGGCCTTGACGGTCAGCCATATAACAACGCACTCACCGTTGCTCAGGTGTGAGGTCATCGATGTGGTCCCCGTGCAAGATGGCGCAGTCGTGGTCACCCTCGCCCACCTTCCCTGCGCAAAGAAAAAAAAAACGAACAATTGTTCGGCGGTCTAAGCAGGGACATGCACGTGGACAGGGGTGGGCACGTCACCACCCGAATCAGGGAGATACGACCCCGAACAGCGCAAGGAAAACCTCATGGCCACCAACATACGGCCAAAAAAAAGAGAAATGGGGGTAGGGCAACACTTTCAGCAGGACTCACCCTAACAAAATAACACGCCCCAAATGAAGTAAGCTATTGTAGAGCCGCCCAAACCTTGGTAAGTTGAGGCCTATGTTTTCAGCGGAATGCAAAACAAAACAAGCCTACGAGCGAAAACAGCCGGCAGTGATTACGGCCAACACACACAGACAACAGAAACATCCGGAGATACTGTGAGATACCGCGTGCCAAGACACCCACCTCCGCTTCGGACACAATTAGCCTCGCTGCGATCGCTGCCTCAGACGCCCTCTTGATGATGCCCGCCTGAACATTGTTTCGCGATATTTCTTGACTTTCTTTTTCAACAATGGGATGGTAAACTGTGTTTTCTCGGAAACGATGGATGTTCCATTTCATTTAAACGAAAACGAGACTAACACCTCGGACGGCGGACAGCAACAAATATACAAAAACACCGTCAAACAACAGAAGCCTACGTCCCGACGACGACGACACCTACAACCACGATTAAAGGCGGAGGCACATGCAACAACGCTCAAGGCAGAGAAGAATCACCCCTAAATCCAACAAACGACGCAAGACAAAACGAAAAACAAGACACACAGCGACACCAACACCAACAACAACGGCAACGGCAACAGCAACAGCAACAAACAACAAACCTGTCGAGCGATCGCCCTAACCGATAGCGGGCGGTCCCCAATGACCATCACCACATGCACCTAACCCGCGTTGCACTCGTGCATGACCTCCTGCACCGCCGGCTTGGGCGGCCTTGGGCGGATCACGTAGCCCCACGAGGCTGACGAAGGACCACCGTGCCAAATACCCTCCAACCCCAACCCACCCCACCAATCCGCGAACGATACCCACATAGCATCACAAGCGAGCGGAAAGCGAACAAACAACTCGTGTGAAATGAACGGTAAAAGCTCATGCCTGTTCTTCACAAGCGAGCGAAACATGTGCATGCAACCGAATCAACCTACCCGAAGCCCTACAGAGTCTGACAAGCGGTATTCGCGTTCTATTTACAACCGTGGTGATTGAGCCGCTAGTTGAATACCACGGACCGAACGCAGGTGAGGTCGCGGGAAAGGCAAGCACGCAGGGTTAAGAAAGGGTATCAGAATGGCGGTGACAAGCGTCAGGCCTAGTAGGAGGCCGGAGGTCCGCCGCAAACAACGACGGAGGGCGAGAGGAAGAAGGAGTTTGATTGCGTCTATAGGTTACACGGAGGAACTATTATTCCCAACCTAACCTCGACTTCGCCACGGTAGCAGCATGTCCCGTGTCCTCCACCAATCACGATACATCGGGTCAACCCTAAGCATCGGTCTATCCACCTTAACAACAACATAAACATGGGAAAAAAATACACGGCTCCTTCGCTCGCAGCGAAAGCACCAACAACGCCGCCATCCTCCCACTCACCTCCGGCGCGGAGCCTAAGCTGGCCTCCGCGATGATTGCCCCCTAAGCCGAAAGGCGCTTCCCGTTCATCCAGACATCCTCCACGCTCATTCGGTTCACGCCAAGGGTGCCGGTCTTGTCCGAGGCGACCAGGGTGGTAGTGCCTACATGTTCACGTTAATGACGAGCGAGCAATGACGAGCGAGCGAGACATGGGGAAAACGCGGGAGGGTCTCCGCACCCTCAGAAAGTAGGAGAGGATCGGGGACGCGAAATGGAAGCACACCGTTAATCGTTCAAGTCCTTTCTATTTTTTCGGTGAGCGATCGGTCATCTCCACTCGCCTTTTCCATGAACCTCCCCCTAGCATTTCTCTGTTTTTCTAACTAACTTCAACTTGCACTATCGAAAGCAAAAGGACATGAACGACCCCAAAAAACGACGACAAAAAATCAGATGAGCTACAAGAGGCATTTTTTTAAGTTTTTTTTCTTAACGCGGTAGGGCCCTTCGCCAGCACATTCCTGTCCTTGAGACTCATGAACACAAAGTCCAAAGCATGGTCACTAAACTCTGTTTACCGCAAGGTAGTCGCCCGAGGCTCCGCTGTGCTTCTAGCGCAGAGAGAACCCTTGGTGTATCGTGACTCGGTGAGGTGCCACGCTGTGGTGGAGTTGGCACGCTGTGGTCCTGTCTAGGTTTAGGCTGTGTAGTGCCTGGGGGCCTAACTTCATGTGCAAAATCCCCTGAGCCGCGCGTCCCCTGCAGGTGGTACTGCTACACAGCCTAGTTCTACTCTGTGTTAAAACTGCTGCATTGCCCGGTCCCAAAAGGGTCTACACTTCTGTGAAAAAGCTAATCTAGGACGCATACCCCCCCCCCCCCCGCCGGCCCCAGAGGTGATCCCCAGCAGCAGTACTCCGTTGCGCGGTATTCTTCCGTGTGTCTCGCTGTGTTAGTATAGCCAGCCAAAACATCTGCCCAAGAAGCGGAAGCTTTTCTTACAGGGAGAAATTATGAGTAATTGGCGACACTCACCTGACACCCCCTACGGCGTACACATAGCAGCATGAGCAGAGAGGACTTCCCACGGTATCGAAGAGAGTCACACTTTCGGCCGAGCCGCTGGGCTGCTGTAAATTACGAAACAAACAAGCGGGCGAGGCCGGGCAACAGCAGGGTGTATGCATACATATGTCAAGAAAGCATCATGCAACCTGAGCCCATATGATACATCTAACCCTAGCTGACATTACGTACATAGGGTAGGACATTACATACGACCCTAAAAAACTCCCAAGCACCCAAAACACTGCCTGCACTTAGATATTGCATACTAGGGGCAACGATTGGCCCCCCGCCCCCAATGGGGCGGGTGGCCCTGACTCCCCTAGCAAGACATTAGTGATGGATGTCGGATGGATGTCGGACAGTATCATGACGGGATTTCGGCGTCGCTAACTTTCAACGGTTGACGCTATGTTGAACCTGTGTCTCAATAAAGGAGTTTTCCTCCTGTAACCCAATATGCAGACGACAGTGGAAGTGAAACTTCCACTGCGTAGACCACAATTAGTTGTTGGCTGCACGGGTCGGGGCGTGGTGCGAAATCTCGAAGAGGAAAACAAATGCGCGTGTCGTTGGTTGTGGCAGTCGGACCCAACGGATTTTGGGGTACGTATGTGGCAACCAAGGAGTAATATTTGTGTCGCATGGATACAGTCAAGCAGTAACACTGTAGTCTAAGAGCAACAGTAATACGGAAAGTGCAGACTCTGCGCAGGAGCAGTTACGAACAAGGCAGATTGAACGCCGGCGTACAGTTCTGCAGAGCCAGCGGAGCCAGCGGAGCCAGCGGCAATGGATACAATTTGTGTTTTGTGAGGAGATTGGCATGATGGCCGCAGTAGAGGTGAGCAGACGTCATGTTCGAGGCTGCACATAATGTGGGCGGACTACGTCCTGGTATCCCGCAAGCATGCCCTCTAGGCAACATCTATACGCCGGATCAAAGCTGTGTGTTGTTGTACTATACATACAGTACAGCGTAGGTGAAGTTTGAGTTTCGCAGGAGTGGAGTCGGTGTGGCAGAGCGCACGCGACACGTGACGTGGCCGAACTACACTGCTGCACTGCTGTACATGTTCGTGATGGCTGCCACACGCAGTACGTGATCGCAAAATCGTTAAAAAAACAATACCGTACACCAAACGTGAACTGTCGTTTTGAAACTAGGTACACTGCAGCACAGCAATAGCTGATAGCCCGGTGTTGGAGAGCGACATGCCGTAGACGAAGTACACTGCACGCGTGCATGTGGTCGCAACGACAGTCAAACCGAAACAAAACCGAACGTGAACCGTCGTCTAATGCATCCATGACAGGGTGTGACGATAGCACGCAAGGCTGCACTACAAGCTGTTGTTGCTGCACCAAAGTCCGTTCGATATGTGGTGGCCTCAACGCTAGGTATTTCGTCGCAACGCATGCCTAGTGGCGCGAACAAAATGCAGACGACACCGATTTGGTGCTACACCCAGCAAAAGCACGTGGTCGCCACAACATCAAAACAACACTGAAGAAAACGCGAGCAGTCGAAAAGTGCACTCAGTACAGGGTGTGACGAGGGCACGTTAAGGTTCGAAACACGTTGTCGTTGCTGCACTAAGTTCGTGAGATACGTGGTGAGTGGAGGACACAAACCTAGGCATTTTCGTCGCAACGCGTTACTGCTGTGTGGCACGTGAAAAATATAAATAAACGGCAGCACCAATTTTGGGGCACTACTTACTGCTGTAGATAAAAATCAAGTCAAGGTCTGACGACGAAATCTTTAGAGTATTTACATGATCAGCAAAAGCCCATAGTTGGCCACGCCCTTCCCGTTCCATGTCCGCCTCTACTGTTGAAACAGGTTTAACCTTCTCACTCCGACACGCCTCTACACTGGTGAGGTGTAATTGCAAAAAAAGAAAACCTAAATTGGTCAAAGCCGTGACGCTCTCCGGTAACCCTTACCTGACATCTCCTACGGAGTGCACCCAGCACCTACCCGCAGACGGAGCAGTAAGGAATCTTCCGGCGCCCGGGAAGGGCACACTTCCGGCCGAGCGGATGGGCTGCTGTGAAATCCGAAATCAAGCCTTGGCGAGAGAGAGAGAGAGAGAGAGAGAGAGAGAGAGAGAGAGAGAGAGGCGAGCGGGAGCAAGCGTGTAAATATGTACAGCGGTAGTCAATGCCTACAAAATCTCAACCTTGAGCGAGATATATGAGACACACCTCGAAGCATCAGATGAATACAACCATGAGAGCACTGCCTGCATTCCAACACAAAATATCAGCGATTTGGGCCACGTCTATACTCTTCCAGCCTTGCTTTTGAAACATAGCTTTAAGCTTCTCACTCCGACAGATGTTTGCTGCCGTGATGGTGTCATGCTACGTACGGCTGGTGATGATGTGATTTCCAGATTTGGGACGCTCTTGGTATTCCTTGATGCTCACCCAACAAGAGGTGCGGAAAAAAACAACACGACATATATTGCCGAATCAGTAGCGTTCTTTCGTGAACCTCACCTGACATCCCCTGCCGGGTGTACACGGCAGCAGCAGCATCGGCATCGAAGAGAGGCACACTTCCGTCCCAGCAGAGACGCTACTGTGAAACCGGAAAGCAAGGCGAGAGAGAGGGGCGAGCGCCAGCAGGGCATACATACGTGAAAAAAAAAAATGCGGATACGTTAAGAATAGAAAATACAAAATAATAGAGAGTTTCGGAACAACTTCTCGATTTAGGAAGACAACTTTTCGATTTGGGTGTAACGAACGTTCTCGGAACTTTATTTTGTGGAGACCACGGAGTTGAACGCGGCAAGAAAACACGCCGGCGCGGAAAGGCGGCAGAAAAAAAAAAAGGGACAGCTGCTGCTGCATCGAAACATCACATCACACATCGGCAGACACACACACACGGCGGTGTGGAGGTTGATGAGGAGGTTGACACAGACCACGCACGCACGTAGTTGAGGGGCTGCACCAACAGTGCAATCTGTGAGGAGAAGGGTGATCAAAGAGCCTCACTTCTCTTTTGTTGCTGTGTGCGAACGAGAGAAATAGCGTTTTCCACGAGAGAGAGAAAGAGAGGAGAGAGAGAGAGAGGAAGAAGCAAACAAGAAGAGAGCAGACGCACACACACACTACACCCCGATTACATATATATAGTAGAGCTCATCGCCGAGCCGTCTAGACAAGTCTGATCTTCCTCTTTTCCTCGTGTCGCTTCTTCTCTTGCCCAGCAACAACCCAGCAGCAGCAACAACAAAACAGACTGACAGGTGGTGATCAAACACACGCACGCACGCACGCGTGCTTTTTCTTTCTTGGAATGCTCCACGCCTCATACGTACCGCACTTCCACACACACACGCAGAGCAACCAACCCCCAGGTAGGTGTAGGTCTGACCTCCTCTCTTCGTTGGCAGCGATGGAGCCCACACAACCGCACCCTCCGTGGTGCCTTGAGCTCCATACTACAGCTGTTGTTGTTGTGGTGGTGGGTCTCTTTGCTCCTTCCTCCTTAAATCTATATCGTCTCCTGAAAGCGATTTCGATTTAGAAAAAAGCGGCGCCAAGCCTCTACTTTTCTAAATCTGAAAGTCCCTTTCCAGATTTAGGAGCTCGATGTTCCCCCGCTTTGAGGAACGTTCCCAGAACTAGACCCTTCCACCTAAATCTAGAAGTTCCACCTAAATCTATTTTGGTCGAACACGGTTCCGAAACTCCCCAATACCTGCCACCCTAGAGCCAGCCATTCGACACAACTTCGAGGCATGACACGGGAACACAACCACTTTACCAGGCAATATCGATGACGTCGGGTCACGAAGCCACCGTGTATGCCCCGGTATTGAAACAGCGTCAAGCTTCTCACTCTGACACATATTATGTTTGCTGCGGTGATGGTGTCATGCTGCGATGGTGCGTCAATACGAGCGGAAAAAATTGAAAATAAATTGCCGAAGTCAGAATGTCTCATGAGGTTGTGCATGCCGATGCAGCGAACAGCAGTGAGCAGAGACGCAGAGGACACACGCAAGGGTTGGACACCCTCGCCCAGTTTCGTCCAGTTTTCTAACAGCGGCGACAAACAAAGCTTATGACAGCCGCGACAAACAAGGCCGTAGAACAATCTGCATGTGATCGGCTGAGAGCGGTCATTCTTTTGAGAGACGTGCGGTTGAGTCTATGCATTGCGCTGCAAGTGTGCGAGCGTCAGAAAGTTTTCAATCCACTCACACCCACGAGTGGAGTGGGTGGCACCACTGCAGCACCAAGTCTGACAAGCAGCCCAGATACGCAACAGTGACTGCGAAGACTAACAACGAAACAGCAGTGCTCTCGGCCTTGAAGAGAACGATACCATCACCGATAACAACGGATGAGAAAACGATGTTGGCGAATCTCGCTCGTAAACTGCTGTACATTGGGCGCGGCTCCACGGAAATGTACGAACATATCTAACGCCAACTCAAGCGGCCCCAACCAAATCACGATCAAGCCACCTCATCCACGACCCATCCAGCTAGAGTTGAGCAGCAGCGGAAGCACACGCCACCGTCAGCGAGCGACCAAAGCGCGGACAGTTTTCAAAGCAATGGAGGTGACAGCTTCTACTTCACGGGGGTTGAGCTGTTGGGGTTGATTGAGCTGTTGGGGTTCGTTGGACACAGCTTTGTACTTCCGATAGGACATTTGCGGTGTTGACCTACTGCACGCTTGCATACCGATGGACTGGTGGAAGAAACCTAACTAACGACCCATCAACACACGAAACACACGAACGTTACTTACCCGAGTACAAGGTCATAAAGCACCGCAGTACATCGTGTTTGGTTCATCGGTACAGACTTTCAAACCGTCCGTGATGTGTGTGTGTGTGACAAAAAAAAAAACACCCGCGTGCTGTAGTTCGTTCGTCGTGTGTTCACCAAATGAGAAACTTCATGGGCCCCGCGCAAGACACACCTACCCGCGCCCGTGCACCTGCGAGGGTGGCATGTCCGTCACAGCTAATCATGCATGTGGGGGGTAGACATGCGGGGCAGGTGCTGTGTAAACATGATGTTGTGCGAGATGGTGGGAAGATGGCGGTGGGAACAGGGCGTATCAACGAACAATCCGCGCACGCGGGATGTGTGCGTGAAACACAGCAGTCGAGGAACGCATCTCTTGAAGCCTCTTTGTTGGCATTGCCGTACCTGTTTAGCGCTCCAGCCCAATCCAACCAGGGTAGTCGACGCCGCCAATGGTACGTTTTTGTCGAGATGTACTGGACATCGAGCAGAAAGGATGAGTGGGTGAGGTTCTCTGGACAACTCCAAACGTGAACAAGGGCTCGCGCTCGTTTTTTTTTTTTGCAACGCGCTCATTTTTTTTTTGCAACAATTCTCTCCGCGCGACAAAGAGAGCGAGGCGACCCGCAAACGCTCGTTCTTCTCGGCTCCGAACAAGTAAGCCATGCCTAACCCACGAACGATGGTATCGACAGCGCAGGCCTTGGCGATTTTGGATGCTCTCCCGACGTCTGGCGGGCGTTTGGTGTTGCGAAACGCGTTTTTTCGACAGACAATCTGAGATCCTGATTTGAAACCCCAACCCTGATTTCTGTGACACGTGGCAAAAAGGGGGCCCTAACCCTAACCCTAACCCTAACCCTAATCCTAACCCTGTTTTCTGTGACACGTGACAAAATGGGGGCCCTAACCCAAGCCATACACAGTGAAAACATCGATTCAATCTCCAACCCTGTTTTCTATCTCCAACCCTGTTTTCTATCTCCAACCCTGTTTTCTGTGACACGTGACAAAATGGGGGCCCTAACCCAAGCCATACACGGTGAAAACAGGGATTCAATCTCCAACCCTGTTTTCTATCTCCAACCCTGTTTTCTGTGACACGTGACAAAATGGGGCCCTAACCCTAACCCTAATTCTAACCCTAACCCCCAACCCTGTTTTCAACCTTCAACCCTGTTTTCTGTGACACATGACAAAATGGGGGCCCTAACCCAAGGCATACACCGTGAAAACAAGGATTCAATCCCCAACCTTGTTTTCAATCTCCAACCTTGTGTTCTGTGACACGTGACAAAATGGGGGCCCTAACCAAGACATACACCGTGAAAACAGGGATTCAATCCCCAACCCTGTTTTCAATCTCCAACCCTGTTTTCTGTGACACATGACAAAATGGGGGCCCTAACACCGTGAAAACAGGCCTTTAATCTTCAACCCTGTTTTCAATCTCCAACCCTGTTTTCTGTGACACGTGACAAAATGGGGGCCCTAACCCTAACCCCCAACCCTGTTTTCAACCTCCAACCCTGTTTTCTGTGACACATGACAAAATGGGGGCCCTAACCCAAGGCATACACCGTGAAAACAAGGATTCAGTCCCCAACCTTGTTTTCAATCTCCAACCCTGTTTTCTGTGACACGTGACCAAATGGGGGCCCTAACCCCAAGCAAATTCTCTATAGTGGAGAAAATTTGTCAATACAACCTTAACGGAGGCTTCGAAATGTTCTAAGTGTGGGGGAAGCAATGGGCGTCAGGCAGCGGTGCTCAATCGCTTATTTCTGGAGTCTCTCTGCATGAAAAGTGGTTCCGTCTTTTTTGTCGTGCTCGCACAGCACGTCTGGGTGAGTATTTAAAAAACCGTCCCAAGTAAATTCTTTATTGTGGAGAAAATTTGTCAATACAAGCTTAAACGGAGGCCGCGAAATGTTCCAAGTGTGGGGGAAGCAATGGGCGTGAGGCAGCGGTGCTCAACCGCTTATTTCTCGAGCCCCTCTGCATGAAAAGTGGTTCCGTCTTTTTTGTCGTGCTCGGAGGGTACGTCTGTGTGAGTGTTTGAAAAACCGTCCCAAGTAAATTCTTTATTGTGGAGAAAAATTGTCAATACAACCCCGTTTCCTGTGGCACGTGACAAAATGGGGGCCCTAACCAAGACATACACCGTGAAAACAGTTTTCCAATCTAAGATCCTGATTTGAAACCCCAAACCCTGATTTCTGTGACATGTAACAAAAAGGGGGCCCTAAGCCAAGACATACACCGTGAAAACAGAGTTTCAATCTAAGATCCTGTTTTGAATCTCCAACCCTGTTTCCTGTGACACGTGACAAAATGGGGGCCCTAACCCTAAGCACGCAATGGACCGAAACGGGCGCTGGCCTGAGAAAGAGGGTGAACCAAACCAAAATTGGTGTGTGTGTGTCTTTGAATGTGGGCCGCTACCAGTGCGTGCAGCAGTTTTTTGTTTTGCCAGAAGGGTCCAGCCGTCCCTATACAAACGGCTAACATCGAACGTTGGTACTCACGAGAAGAAGATAAGAGCGTTTCAGTTATGTCTCGCTTTCACCCGCAAATTTAGTACATAATGTTTCACCCCATATGGAATCGTACTCACGACCTTTGCGACTGGCAGTTTTCGAGGATACCACTAGACCACCGGGGCGAGGTGGAAAAACATACAACATGCAATAAGCAATATGCATACATAAAACAATCGATGTATAGAACCAGGGAAAAAGGGGGGAAAAGACGAGTCGCAGGAGGGACTCGGAACCGTACAACAAAAAACATACATATGCGAGCAGCCCCCGGCTGTCCATCTCAACACAACGCCTTTAGGAATTTGAGAACACAAGCACTTGTTCCCAGAACACATGCACAACACGCCGTCACGATAGTAGAGACCAACCAGTGATCCCAGGCAGCTACAATCCTGTGCCTCATTATTCCTTCATCTCGAGATAGTGTCACACGCTGGCAACCCCCCCAAGCCTACGCCACATGCTCTATCCTGAACTGCTTCCGTGCTGCCCGTTGGCTGAAATCTATGTGCTTGGAGTAGGGGGTAGCGGCCGGGTTATTATTGAACAAGCGCAGCGCCTCCATGTTCTCCGCGATAAAAACAGTACCCCCGATACGCTCAAGTAGAAAGATGAAACTCCACAAATAGCGAAAGAGAAAAGCTTCCTCTAGCCCATACCCCACCGCGACATCACACGACCAAAGCAAGACCCTCTTCTCCGTCTTAGACAGTAAAGAGACAACGCCCCCAGGACACATCACAACCGGGCTAGAGACAGAGCCAAGGCCCACGGGGTGGCCGGTGACGACGGTATTCCAAAACACCCCGAACATGGCCAAATCCATTCCACCGCAGGAAAACATGTGTGGACAATATCCAGATTATCCCTATGCCAAAAAGAATACCAACATTGAAAGTAGCACATCAACATATAAAAAGACGCGGTCGACCCCTCTCGGGAAGGAAGCGCAATGTCTTCTACTATTTCTTCGCTCTATCTTACACAAACATGAACGCAGAATACCCGACGAGGTAGAAATGGGAAGATACGTAACGCGGGTACGCTGGAAAATTCCTCAGGCTCACAGCACCTCTTCTACAGTAGCCAGGAAATCCTACCACATACTCAACCGGGAGCACGACCTCGCCGAATGTTTGGGATGTCTTCAGATGTGCGAATTTGCTGTTCGGCCTACCTCGTACGCTAAAATACTTCCAAATAGAAGTTCCTACTGGTGAGGGTAACGGTTTTTTTCTTTCTCGGACTCTACTCATGACCCTCATCCATATCTTCGAGGAGGGGGAAGTGGACACCCAGAGCGGTGGATACGCGGTAGTCCTCAACGCTGCCACGAAAAGCTTGGAACCCTTTCATTATCGCTTGTCCGTTCTCGTCGTACACCGGGCGGGCCGTCTCACCGAGGAGGCCGGACAACGCCGGGTTGTCGACGTCCAGCCCGTGCATCCCGACGTCCATCTGCCAGAACTCCAGGTCAGGAAGGACGCGTCCATCCCCGTCTACGTCGCCGTCGCCCTGGTAGTTAACGCCAGCGTTGAGGCGCACCGTGACGGTAGACGTCTCGATTTTAAAGATGGCGTGGGTGGACTGCAGGTCGGCGAGGTTGTTCTCGGCGATGTACATGTTGCACCATTCGGGCGCCGCCATGCTGTGGTCGTACCTCAGGATCCAGTCTTCGAGGCTTTCACCTCCGAGGAGCTCGCGCCTGCCGTCAAGCATTTCCTGGTGCATGCGGGCCCATATCTTGTCACCGCCGAACTGCCGGCACTCCACCGGAAGGTTGGACGCCGACACGGAGATAGCACCGTCTGCCACCGGCACGCTCCTGGAAAATACGAGGAGCTCGTCTACTTCCTGGCCGTCGACATAGGTGCGCAGTCCGCCGTCCGCAAGGCAGGGCGAGACGCCCTCAGGACAGCCGTCCGTCTCGATGGTGTAAGGGTTTCTGACCTCGATGACGAGAGAGTGCCCCTCCGATAGAACAGCAAGGCCGGTCATCAGCTGGCGGTCGGGGAACTCGTCCGGCAGAGGAGCGGTGACGCGAACGTTGATGTTGATACCGGCATCGTCGTCCTTGATAAGGGAGTACCAGCCGCCGTCGACCCCAGACCAGTTGATTGTCTGGCCACGGAGCCCTCTCATGTGGGGGTCGCCCCACATGTCGTCGGTGCTATCGTCGTCATCTACGTAGATCGAGGGCACATTTGAAACCGAAGGAGAACAACGATTCGCGGAGCCGTAGGTCAAGTTGGGAGAGGAAAATACACAACATTTTGGACCTAGACGTGATGCACATAATCAACGAAAGAACATGCAGCACAACGAATCTTCCCAAACGCGCACCAGTTCTTCCCAGATTGGACGCGCGCTAATCCTACAGCAACTTGGCAATGGAAGTCACAACAAAACCTTCGGAATATAGAGTCTGTTGCGGGCATTCTTCGTGATTCCTTCTTTAAACGTAACAGTCTCAAGCCTCAACAAGGTGGGAAAACAGCAATATGAGACGACTCCGCTTTCTAGCAGGCGGCAGCCATGTCAAAAGGGTTGAAATGCTACGACGGGGTTGATATTTCGTGCAGAACGCTGATCGTGCCCACCAAACAACATTCCAGTGGCGTGGCGAGCACCTGTCTATTGATTGCACTTCTTGTTTCCGTTCCATTCATATATTTTCTTTCGTTCTTTCACCCCATTTTTACCGGGGTTGATCGTATCCTGGTTAGTGTTTCTGTTCCTTAGGTAAGAAAACAAGTCTTGGAGGACGTTTCTGGGGTCCATGTATACATGTCTGGTTTTATTCTAGAAAATATGTGCCTCATTATTGTGGGGTAGTTGGCTTGTGACCACGGAAGGCGTCCGTGTCAGTTGGACCAGTACGGAACTACAAGATACTTGATACTGAGCGGAGGTCGGAAAGTTTTGAAACTTGTAGACAACAACAAGAAGAACAACATCAATTCCGAATATGGCGATCCGGACCATTTTCAACACCGAAACTGATTACATGCCTTGGGCCCAAGACATTCGTAGGTGCAGTGTGACAAAAACGTAAGGCACCATCAATCTTCCCAGGGGTAGGCACCGAGGATTGCACCGAGGGTAGCTTCGAAAGGGTAGCTCTGCGGGGGTACGTAAGGCATGAACGCGTGGCTGACTGAATCAGGGCATATGTCAACTTGGAAAAAAGCGTGAAGATGTTCTTAATGTGTATCGCCACATCGTGGTCAGACACAGTGTACTACCTGCTGAGCTCGTAGCGAAAATCTTGTTGCCAGGTACGTAGTAGACACCCACTCGATTAAAAAATCGCATATGTCTACCGGTCAGCGATGGGCACCGCGAATCGAATTGCCAAACGCGATACCGATGTATCGGCGATACTCAATATTGACATTGCTGAATTATTTTTGCTTTTTGCCGATATGTCGATTCTGAACTTAGTAGAATGTACAACGAAAACGGTTTATCAC
The DNA here is from genome assembly GCA_000310025.1 of Ectocarpus siliculosus. Classification (NCBI taxonomy): domain Eukaryota; class Phaeophyceae; order Ectocarpales; family Ectocarpaceae; genus Ectocarpus; species Ectocarpus siliculosus. Next base: position 34,505 of record FN648755.1, on the reverse strand, counting down.
ATATCTCCGTCTGCGTGGCCAACAGCGATGCATGGCTCCCCGAGACCCTGTGGGAACTTCATTGTGGACATGTGGAGAAATCTCGTGCCTTCGCGGTATGTTGTTCGTGATTTATCATGTTATATATATACTCACAGGATGGTCGTCGTGACGTGATACATTTCTTGTTATTAGAGGGAATCCACGTGTTGTTGAAATGACGTGAAATATTGACATTTCAGGAAGTTTTGACGTGAAGAGGTTGCGCCGCTTTTTTGGGGGCAAACTCTGACGGCGAAATTTTTGTGAGGAAGCGTCAAAATTAAATTTCACCCAAACTTAAACCGACGCGAAAAGATTGACGCTTCAAACATCGCCAGACTGCTGTGGCTCACACACGCTTGCTCTGCTGCGGTCTGCTGTGCGCGGTCAGCAGCGAACACATTGGCCATGCCTATACTGATTGCTCCAAGCGGTCCTGCACCCACGCGTCTCGGCAGTTCTCACGGCGGCCAAGTGGCCAGACGCGCGTGTTCGGCGCGCGCGTTCGGTAGATGCGCCGTCGCGATTGCGCACGGGCTTTCAGCAGCAAAAAGGGGCATAGGCAGGGGAGTGATTGGGGGAGTCTCGCCCTCGAAGGGAGCACATGGAGAGGAGTAAGGGAGGGTACACGGACTTTGCCAGTCAGTAGGTGCATTTCGCCCGCCCCCTCACGGGGTTCGGTGCTCTGCTGCCGCAGTGACATCGGTATATACACAGCAGTGCAGCGAGCAGCTGCCTTACTCATCAGCAACGAACGGCAGTTTGACGCCTGGGAAGTCGCAGTTTGACGCCTGGGAAAAGTCGCCGCGGCAAAGGAGGGAAGGTCGGCGGGATGAGGCGAAGGGGTACACCTAGTCTCCTGGGAGCCTGGGGGTGTGAGTCTTCGCTTCGGAATGTCGACCCTGGGTGGCAGCCCGAACCAACCTTGAACTCTACCTCCACCATTTTTTTTTTTTGCACCTCTCACGTGTCAACGGGCACACGCGGTGCGAATTTTTTCCCGTCAAAACCCTCAACCGTCACTTTATGTTGGCGTCAATCCTCAAAGGTCAAAATTCCGCGTCAATCCATAGTGGATACCCTATATTAGTATGGAAAAAACTAAAAAAAAAGATACAAAACTAAAAAAAAGATCGCTCGATTTTTGTATTTCTACAGCAGTATGGACCAGACGCCGACTGTGCATGGAAGTCGTACGAGTGTCGACTCAGTCGTGCTGTCACAGCATCTTCCACGCACTTCTCCCAGTGCTGGTTTGTCGATTGGAGTCTTGTAGGTCGAGACACAGCAGTGGGATTCTCGGGTTGTGGAGGCAAAAGTGAACCAGCGCAAAAAATTGTATGCATAGCTCGATTACTAGATAAAGTATCCCGCTCATTTTTTTTTTTTTGCGACATACATGTGGTTGCATATTTATCTTTGCCACTGCCGAAAAAGACCGCTGGATCTTTACGCAGTCCACCTTTCGCATTTATTTATCATTTTACACCGAACGACGCAGGACGGGTCGACCTTCATCATTGTTGTTGTTGTTGTTGTTGTTGGCTTCACATGAAAAACCGTTCCGATCTCTCTCTACCCAGTAACTTCAGATGTCCGCTTACTTGTGGATTATACCTGTTGGAAATTGTGGGAATTCCTACATTCCGAGAGAGGCATAGATCGGCATCCGGCCTTTTCATTTTTTGTAGAAGTATGCACTTTTCTTCTTGTGAAGTTTTAACGTTGCGCTTGCCATCGTCGGTAAAGTATTTAGGGTTAGGGTTAGGGTTAGGGTTAGGGTTAGGGTTAGTGTCTTCAAACCTTCTCAGCCGGCCTTCAAATTTTTCTTGTTGATAAGTCTCCGTGGTAACTTCTCCGCGCATGAGTCATATCTATGCGGTTATAACCTGCGCTTTGACTTTCACGAGATGGGTATTTTACCTCCTCCCTGTTTTGCATTGGTGAGTACCTGCGTTATAAGGAAGGATCGTTCCACGACGAAAACGTCTCCTGTTTTTTTTTTTTTCCTTTGCACTCCTTCCTTGCCGCGGTTTTCACACCGACTTCGAACTTCGAACGTGGGGTGAAATTTCCTCTCTTCGTACCTTCCTCGTCGGCCTTCTCCATCGTTATTATGTACATAATGTATACCTCGATTTTTCGGCTTTTCGATCCGATAGACAAGACTACGGACTGACATGACACTTTCACCCCCGACGGGACCGCGCGCTCGTCGAGTGCCGAAATTCTTCACCACTTCCTTGCCTCTCCCAACACCGTCCCTTCTTCCCGCCCCTACAAGTCCTCTCCCCTTTTTCTTCTTCTTTCCTTCCTCCCGGACACTCACCACCACCCGTCCTGGATGTTGGCCCCCAGCCCCATTGGGGGGCGGGGGGCCAATCCTTAACCCTAGTATAGTATACTTCACAGTTGAGGGTCACGAGTGTGGTCAAGACCACGCACAATATTACCTTCACAGCAAGTACTTGCAGAGCACACTCCACCGCAGATGCGATCATCGCCTAGGTAAACAGTCGGGGCCTCGCATTTGTCGGGAACATTCCATGCTCCACATGTCCCTGCAGGACAGACAGTCGCCGGGAACGACGCCGGAACAGACATAGGTCCACGCATTCGGGGTCCGACGCCAAAGGATATTACGTTAACCTTCCACGTCGGCTTCGTTTGTGCCTACCGCGAGCAAGACGGGTGCCTCGTGGGATCTGGAATCACGCTCGAGGCACGCTCCCCCACCAATACTGAAAGAAACGAAGGTCAGGCGTCTTTCGCGGCGGCGGCCATGGTGGGTTACACTCACTTCCTCCTCTTTTGGGTTTCGTGCAAAAGTTCACGGAGCCCTCGGTACATACTTGCCAAAGAAAAGGGCACATTAAATTCTAAGACGTACCGGTGCGGATCACGCGTGCTTCCTAAGGCTCATGCTTAGGTGATTCTTTGTCGAACTCCAACTTGAACTCACCAATTGAACTCGACATAGATGTACATTCCGTGGTACCCCCCGTCCATGAAGGGCGCCAGAAAATCGGGAGAACACAATATATCCATGTCTTCCTTTCGACCATTTCTTGTCTCGTGTACATGCAGACGCTTGTCGCCTATGGCAAACAGCTGGCCAACTTTGAGGACAACACTGGAAATGATGCTTTCCATACCAGCGCATGCTCTTTACCTCATCCTAGAATACTCGGATCCTTTGTACAATCTCGAAGCTTTCAGCCGTGATAGCGTTCTTGCGGACGGGGAGCTTGCGGACGGGGAGTCTAAATCACGACTAGTCAGATTCGACCCGAAGCAACATAGCGGATGGCTCGCTTCATGTTGCAGTCACCATTCATTGTGACGTGCTAGGCGTCTCGCGTCAAGACTGCTGTTTCCTGATATGCGAGGCCAATGTTTTGAAATAGCTGCTCTCGGAATCAGGTCAAAGGCGGCCGTGGTGTACAACTCTTTGATTGGATAGTGGCCAGGCCGAGTGCAGGTCGATACGGAAGCAAGCGTAGATATCTTCACATTCTACTATTGATATGTAGCACAAGTGCTCACGACGCGTTCATCATAATATGGTTATTTGGCAATTTGTTTATTTGCTTTGGCCAAAAAACCTATTTGACTTTTGATTCGTTTTGGTCGCCCTAATCATCCTCTACGGCTTTATGGCGGATGAAAGTACTCCATTCTGAGACCATTGCCAGTACAGTACAAAGCGAATGCTCCCGTCACGCATATTTCGAGAGATGACGCTGGAGCACGTCCTCCCTAAAGACGCAGAAAACTTACTATTTCTAACATTCCCTAGTTTGATCTCATACCGCAGACGTGCGATCTCTCGCATGATCCACACATGATCCGTAAACTATAATAACAGCAAACGTCTCGCTACAACTAGGTTTTAGATATGGGATGCCACCTCATGTTATGGGTTGCATGCCATCGGCTGCAGCCGATCGAACAGCAATCACACCATTTCTGCGACGGCCGCATCACTGGTTCTCGCGAAACATGTATTCCCACCGCAAATCGCCCGCTAGTCGTATATCGTCAAACGATAACAGTCGCAAGGCGTCACACGATTGTCGTCTTTCCTCGGCTGACAAGTTTGGTTGTCATATTGCCGATTCTCCGAGAGTCAAAATCGACAGACAGACGCAATGATGCCACTAAGACCGCTCGGCGAAACGCGACGGCTTCGCACGTTCATACGACGATACCGCCCACAGGCCCATAGGTTGCCGATCGACCTATTCGCCAAGGAGGTAGTGTGATTCCGGTGGCCGTCCTGCCCAAGGGGCGGTCGGTCACCACCCTACAGTACGTATCGATTGGAACGGAAAAATTATTTATCTGGCAGCTGTTGAGACAAATAGAAAATTAACTCCAATACAGAGATCCGAGACCAACCTAGTGCATATATCGAGAGCCACACCGAGCATGACGCTGTTGCACCCAGGCCATCCGTTACGTCGATTGGCCAATTCAAATGCTTTGTTGGGATCCCGGTGAGTGAGATGACGTTGCCAGGCGTTCCAGTGTAGGTGTAAACTCCATCTCCCCCGCTAGCAATCGCGAGGGGTGGATTTGCAGTCACTGTAGCAGAAACACCATATGGCACGGCCACCCATTGGTCTGATACGCACGTGAGGGTGAGGGGCTCTGCGCAAAATAGAGGACAACACGAAGTGGCGGAGCGGGTGGTGGCGCAGGTCATCATCGGCTGAATCTCAGCTGTAGGTTCATTGAGCAAAACCTCTGTCCCATATCCCACGTGGCAACGATTGTGCTGCGGATCCACAGGCAAAAGAATAATCTGACAACCTAAGAAGTGTTCCTGGTAGCGGGCAATTTCCCGGGCAAGTGGACAACGAAACACAATAACGAGCAAGAGAACTACTACGCGATTGAGCAGCTACTCCTTCTGTATGGTCAACAACGGCCGACGAGAGTGCGAGGTTAGACGTTGGTAGCAGGCGTGGACAATCACGCGCTGATCTACGGGCTTGCTTGCGGTTAATCAGGGCGCGAGCCCTATTTCCTCATAAACCATTGGACGCAGCTTTTACGATATATTGCTCAATGAACGCATGCAGACATCCGTCGAAGGGTGAACCGTTTCAGCCAGGCGGAAGGGGCATGACTGCCACCGCATCAGCATAGGAAATACCAAACGTTTTAAAATGTAGTAAGACGGGGTGCTGCGCAAAAGGTAAGAATCAAGCGAGGCTTAATGAAAACGAGGAAACCGACTACTGTTGCAACACAACTTAGGGTTAGGGTTATGAGGCTCCACATGCGGCGTTCCGCCTTCCAACCTCGTCATCGCAAAATCGCAAAATACGGAACAGAATGAACGAATAACTGAGAAAATCAGCGAGGGGTGTCGGATTCCAAGAGAAAAACAAAACGATCGAAACTCACGTCCAGCTGCATGAGAGAAGAAACTCAGGAAGATCGTGATCCTGCTCAGCGCCGCGTGAGTCAGACCCATCCTTCAGTCCCGCGAAAAAATAGGGACATCGTATCACAAGCATTCGGGGGTTATCACGCGTCACAAAACCCAAGTAGCAATAGGAATATCCACATCAGCATGTCAGTTCATACAAAGAGGCCAGCAGAGCCCAGCAGGTATCATTCAGCTATAACCCAGTATTTTATGTTTGTTCTCCGGTCCCATATCCGCGTTGAACTCTCGATGGTTCTCGATGGTTGTACGGGTTAGGAGGTTGCCACGCACAGAACGTTTGGACAGTCCTGAGCAGTAGAGGTAGAGACGGCACTTTGCTCACATCTTCGTTCCACTTATTCAATTCCGCGCTTGGCTACTCTAAGCAGAACGCGGCTTGCCCAGCTCGGCTTTTCGGTAAAGTGGGAAAATGACACAACAGGGTATACCCTGGTCGAAAAGCAACTCAGCTGGGTACATGTTGTTCATCAGCGGGAAATGTAGTTATATTGGTCAGCGCCCCCTTTCACCCGGTTGCGTCATAAAAGCGCAGGGCATACCCTGCCGTGGCTACTTTTCTTCGGATAATGTACCCTGACCTGACGGGAAATGAGACCCTTTCATCAACCATTTCTTCCGCAGAAATGCTTCCCCTCCAACCATCGGATACCGAAAACAGCAAACCTTCCCGCTCCAAACATCCATGGGAAACAGGGCAGGAATCAGTTTCCACCCCTACCTGCGAAACAACACCAAACATTAACTTTTGCCACTTTAACCAGCATTAATGACCGGGGAAAACGCCAGCAAGCATAATTCCGTTAGTAATCTAAACTAAAGTTTGAAATTCACGACGAATATGGCTCCTCCTTCCGCCATCCAAAATTTACCAGTAAATGCTCATGTCTGCCAACGCCGACGCCACCGCATCGGTCTCGCCATCATCCCTTGGCATGCGGCACACGACCAAAAATACATCCGTCTAAGGTAATTGGCCCCCACACTTACGTCTGAGGCCGCGGGGGGCCGAGTACTTGTGGACCTATCTACAATTACGTCGGATCCCTGAGAGGCCAGAGTTTAACCATACATTGTTGCACTCTAAATGCAGACGTTTTTTTCGGTGTGTTAGCCTGGGGTCGCCGTTAGACTTGTTTTTTCCCCCGGTCTTCGCACTCTCGAGCGGGCCACTCTCTCGATCACAACGCCCCTGTCCCGACCTCCAAACTCCCAGGGCGAGTAGAGTTACGGCGCTGGGAATGTGCGCAACCAATATTTCGGTCATTGAGGTAGACGTTGTGGTGCGGCAAATAGGTATCAATCGTTTTGAAACGGTGTTAAGTAATTATTTTCGGCTTTCCTCGCCGACCTGGCCGTGCTAATCCTACGATCACAAAGCCCCTGTCGCGAGCTCGAGACTCCAAGGGCAAGCCGAGTTACAGCACCGCGTGAAAACGATGACGTGCTTGTGCAAAACGTTCCGCACTTTGACACAATCAGTTGCTGCTGCAACAAACTGCTGTATTTCCAGCACAGAAAGAAAATGAGACCTTTTCGAGTTATCATATCCCCCGGTTGATGGACTAATTCCAAAGTGAGTGGTAATATATTCCAGCGTCAGAAATGCATGTAGACGACACCGTATAGTCAGAAAAATTCCAACATTTACTTGATTGACCTTTTCAGTTATACCCCGAAGGAATTTTCTGTGAATCTTTACAGGTCTCAGGCCGAGTCTTACGTGGTGAACGTTTTGGGGTGGTCCTTTTCTCAGCCCAAATAATTATTGGAGCGTCTTACGTGGAGGAATTTGGCCGCGATCCCGAACGCCCAAATTCCAGATCGCCGAATATTTCCTAGGATCCCAGCTGCCGCGTTGGAAAATAGGCCTATTTTCCAAACTGGACCGGCTGATAATTTCCAGTTTGGAATTGAAGGTCACCCCCTGGTCACACCCCAATCGTGCCAGAACGAGGAGCTACTCCGTCTGCTGGCCAAACAGAGGCCAGTATCATGAGATCATGCACAAACCCCCTGCAAGCATCTCAAATTCAGGGCCTTCTGCGTCGTGTTGGCCGTACACGAGCCGATACCGTCAATCCTGCTACATTGCTCTGCTGACGTTCTTGCCTTTGGGCCGAAAAGAGCCATTTTTGTGCCTGCTGCATGGGTGACCAGTCAAATCGCACGCCAGAGAGAGGCTTTACGCTGTCGACATCCACAGAGTGCAGTCAGTGGCGTGTGATCATATACATACCCTCTGCTCGCGTCCTAGAAACAGATCGTATTGTCCAGTTTTGATTGCACACGGCCTGTAAACGTGAACCGAAGTGTGTTGCGGTGTTGACTTTTTGGACTTTTTTCTTGTTCCGCCGCGTGTTTGCTCCGTGTGTCATCCGCGACCAGTCTACAACGCATGCCAGAGGGAGGCTTTCGGCCGATGACATCCACAAACTACAGCCAATGGCGTGTGATCATACACATACCCTCTGCTCGTGTTCCAGAAGCAGAGCGTATTGTCCAGTTTTGATTGCACATGGCCTGAAAACGTGAACCGTGTGTTGCTATGTTCACTTTTTTGGACATTGCCTTTTTTTTTAGTGAGGTGTCGGCTGGATCCTCAAGCGGAGCACACTGTTGGTCAAAATGGTGCCAAGAGGGGTCGATATATCGGGACACTAGAAAGGAAAAAAGCGTTACCGTTGATTGTGCTGGGGGCAAACAGAACCATGAAACTGTTGCTATACCAGTGATAGGAGAAGAGGGCGTGATAGGGGATGCATCCGCCTCTGAAAATTCTCTCAAGCGTGAGGTGGAGGTAACAGCGCAGGAGGGAGGAAATTTGGGTGAAGCACAGGAAGGAACGGATCGCATTTTTGCCGTCAAGTATCTGTTACTTCTGTGTCAGGACAAAGGAGTGATGCGATGTACCCTCCGCCTCCTTTTACGTTTGCTGCAGGTGAAGCGGCGGACTACCTGTCACCATTTACTCGGTCGGTCGGTGGGGGTTTGACGATGGATCGACATCGGCATACGACGAGAGTGCAAGTATTCGCGGGGTCAAGAGCGACCAAGATGATGTCGTGGGAGGCTCTGTTGGATACGGGAAGTCCGGCATCGTTTGTACAAGAAAGGTGTGTGCAAAAGATGTTGGCATGTGGTTCGGCTTCAGCTGATAGCATTGAAACGGGGCTGAACAAGAAATGGGGTGGGTTCCATGGGGTGAGGTTGGTTACTGATCGAAGAATGCGATTTAATATTGAAATATGGAGGGGCGGAAAATCAGCCCCGGTTCATTCCGGTAATGGTCGTAGACGACGGCTTCCAAATGCAATGTCATGGGTGGAGGTAAAAATGACAAACCTAGATGGCAGTGACGCGGCGGTAGGGACGTACCGTGTGCAGTTCGGGAAAAATGGTTCCCGCAGGAAGCATTAGTCGAAAATGGCACGTCTGAAATTCCTCTGAGAAGGGTAGGGGACAGCTCGTGTCTGGTGAAACCAAACGATATTTTGGGGTATGGTGGTGAACCCCTGGAGGTGGTAAATTTGGATGATGCTCGTTTGGTGGAAAATGAGGAATCCAAAAATGTGTTTGCTGTTCAGGAAGGTGAAGAGGCTGACATGCCTAACGACGAACCTCCCGCTGATGTTATGTCTTCTTTGAATGGGGCGCAACAGGTGGCGTTCAGGCGGTTGTGGCAGAGGGTGCCTCCGCACATCCGAGACGTCCATTTCGACTTCAATGCGAAACTGTGGGAGCCGGAGGACATTGACAAACTAGGTGATTTGTTGTGCAAATTTGAGCATCGTTTTTCGAAGGGTGGTTCGGATTTAGGACGGGTGACGGTGGATCCGTTTCGAATCATTTTGAAGCCGGGGGCACAGCCAGTGCGACAAAGACCATACCGCTATTCGCCGGTTATGAATGAAAAGGTGCAGATCGAAATTGACAAATTGCTGTTAGCGGGTGTGTTGCGGAGATCGTACAGCAATTGGGCGAGTCCGTTGGTGGTAGTCGCGAAGGCTAACGGTGATGTGCGGTTGACGGTCAACTATAAGCGCATCAATAAAATGAGTGTAATCCCGAAATTGCCCATTCCAATCGTGGAGGATATTTTGGCGGAATTGGACAAATCGAAATTTTCAGTACGCTGGATTTGGTCAGTGGGCTTTCCCAGTGCAGTATTGAAGAGGACAGCATTTCGATCACTGCTGTTATCACGTCTACGGGGTTGTACGAATTTTTATCCGTGCCGCAAGGTCTCAGTAGTAGTCCGGGGTGGTGTTATTCGGTGATGGCCAGAGTATGTGACGGACTGGAACGTGTGTGTCTGTTTATCGATGACGTGATCGTTTTTTCCAGGGACGGGGCAGAACACGTGCGCGACCTGGAGAGTTTTTTCGAGCGCATGGTCAAGTTCAACCTGAAACTGGCACCCAAGAAGACGAACCTGGGGGTGAAGGTGGTGACGTTCTTGGGACATCAAGTCACGGCGGAAGGGATCGGGCCGGACCCGGGAAAGGTCAGACCGCTGCGTGAAGTGCCAATGCCTACTAATGTTAGCCAGCTGCGATCGTTGGTGGGGTCTTTGTCGTACTATCGAAAGTTTCTGAGGAACATGTCGGCAAAATTGAAACCGATCAATGCGATGCTGAAAAAGGGGGCGAAACTTGCGTTCACGGCTGATCATGTGGCAGTGGTGAGGAAAATGATGGATATTCTGTCAGGGCCTGAGGTATTGGCATTTCCGTGTTATGAGGGTGCGATTTCGGGAGAGCGGCCGTTTCGTTTAACCGCTGATGCGTCGATTTCGGGCTTGGGAGCCGCAATTGAGCAAGAGCAACGAGATGGAAGTATTAGACCGCAATGCTTTTTGAGCAGATCAACATTCCCAAATGAAACGAGATGGAGTCCGACTGAGCTTGAAGCGGGTGCGATAGTGCGGGCGATCAAGAAGAATCGAACACTATTTTATGGCATTCCCTTTGAAGTGTACAGTGACCAGCAACCCTTGCGGAATATGGGGAGCTTGGCAGAAAAAAACAATCGCGTACAGAGGTGTTATGACTTCCTGTGTCAGCGTACACGTATGAACTTAAGTATCGACCAGGGCGAGAGCATGCAAATGCCGATTTGATGTCACGGTTGCCATTGCCTGCGACGAAAGAGGATGAGGCACCAGATCTCAGGCTAACTGATCCGTCTGATCTCGATGTTTATATGATAGGTGCGAGCGCGGTGCTACCTTCGCGATTGGGGCCGGTGTATACCGAGCGAGAATCGCTCGCTGGGTCGAACCATCGCGATGATTTTGTGGTGGGGGAAAGTGGCTGTGCATCGGCAAGCCTCACAACGGATGAACTGGCAGACAAGACGTGGGCACTGATCCAAAGGGGAAAGGGCGTGTCCAACCCTTTGCCTGATGGTGCGTGTATGCCTGATGACACCCGGTTGGTGGAACCGAGTGGAGAAGTAGTCAGTGGTCAGTTTGAGCCAGGACTGATTTTTCATGCTGTGCCTTTAACGGAAGTTGGCAGACGCTTGTTAAGATTGGTGGAAAAACCGCGAGTGTATACTATTTCTCAAGAAGGAGGCAGTGCCTCTGGTTGTGGTGGAGGTAGTAGCAGTAACGCTCGTGGGAGTGGGGCTGTTGCTGGTGGTGGGGGTGGCAGTAATGCTCGTAGTAGTAGGGCTGTTGCGCGTGGAAGGGGTCGAGGTGGTGCGGCTCGAGGAAGAGGGGTTGCTGGTAGTGGAAGGGGAAGGGGTTCCGGGGGCAGCGGTCCGGTAGCACCTCCGTTGCCTCAAATTCCGTTGCAAGAGTATGATGAAGAACAGACGCAAGCGGCAATTGAATTTGGGGAGAATTTATGTGATAAGACGGCTAGTGATTGGGCGGATATTCAGGAGGAAGATGATACAGCGCGATTAGCAATTGCTGCCATTGATAAACATGCCGATCCAAAGCGAATAAAGGAGGGAGATATTGCAGACGATGTAGATGTTGACTTGGATCATTGGAGCGGTTGGTTGCACAGGGTACGTTGTTGGTGTTACCGAATGCTAAGCATATGTTGGTAAGGAAGGAGTCGAAACCCCTGCAGAAAATCAAAATCGAAATCCAGGGCAATTTGAGAGGTTGGTAGGGGAAGAGCCAGTTCGGACGTATGTGCCTAGGATGTTGAGACCATGGGTCATGGATTGCGCCCACAAAGAAGCGGTGCATTTGGGAGAGAAGGTGACCTTAGGTATTTTACAGAGGTTGTATTGGTGGATAGGAATGGCTGAAAGTGTGCGGTGGTGGATCCGTAGGTGTTATTCTTGTCCGTTTCGGAAGGTGCCGCGGCATACGAAGTGTTGGCCGTTAGTGTCTTTGCCTCTTACGAGCAGACCGGGGCAGATGGTATCGTTTGATTATTTGGGTCCGTTGCCGAAAACAACGAAAGACAAGGAGTATGTGTTTCTGGTGGTTGATTTATTCAGCAGGCATGCGGAGGTGTACTCATTAACGAAGGCGCAGAAGAAGCAAAGGGTTTTGTATCTATCATGGTGAACGATTATATTGCGAGGTGGGGTTGTCCGCACACCATGTTGTCAGATAGGAGAGCAGAGTTTGCGAATGAGGTAGCGAAAGGGGTGTATAAGATGCTGGGAACGGTGAAGAAGTTTACTAGCTCATATCATCCGCAGACGAATGGGATGGTGGAACGTTTAAATCATACGCTGTGTCAAATGTTGTCGCACTTGGTTGCTGACGATCAGGCGAATTGGGATGAGATGTTGCCACACGCGGTAGCGGCACACAACAATAACGTGAGCCGAGGGACGGGGCTAGCACCCAACGTAGTACACATCGGAAGGTACCCTAGGTTGCCAATGACAATCTTGGAGGGAAGGGGCGTTTCGGGAAATCAGGGCCTAAAGCAAGACCAATTGGATGATTTGAATTTGATGAGGGATAAGCAGAGAAAGGCGTACGAGTTGGCAAGAGAGCAGGATAAGATAACCAAGGCTAAGCATGAGAAGAGCAATCAGGTGTTGAACTCGATAATAGGAAAGAGGCCGAAGTATAAGGAGGGAGATTGGGTCTTAGTGTATGATGAGAAGAGTACAATTTCTGGTGGGGGGGAACACGTGCTTAAATCGCGAGAGAATAGTAGGGAGAAAGAAAAATCGTTCGCGTTGATCCCAAAGTTGGCACACATTTGGACCGGTCCGTACAAGGTGTTGGTCGTGGGTCCAGGCGATGGTCTTGACGGGGAAAAAGTGGGCCCGAATATTTTGTATTTGGACGTGAATAAGGATGAGCCAGGAAAGAACATTAATGAGAGGGTGTCGGTGTATCGGTGTAAGAAGTGTTATCCTCAGCACGAGAACGCGGATAGGCCTAGGTTTTTGCCGTGGGGTGTAGTATGTGTTGAATAAGTTTTCAGAGCTGGCGCCTCCGTTCCATCTTACGGCAGAGGACGTGGAGGAAGAAGTGGATAGATAGTAAGGAATTGGTCCCGTGTAGAATATCAAGGCACAGGATATGTCGAGGTATCAGTGGCAAGGGCGCGGTTCAGTACTACACGCATTGGACGGGGTTGGCTAAGTGTACGTGGGAGCATGAAGTAGAGTTGGAGCAATATGAAGACGTGGCACTTAAGTATTGGAATGAGCAGCCGGAACAATCGGCCGGAGGGAACATTAGGTATCGGAGGTACCGTATTCAGGGTGCAAAGAGGACGATTGCTAGCAGGAAGGAAGAAAGACACGTGCAGAAATATTGCAAACTTTGTTGTGACACCCGGGGTAGGCCGAGTCTTCGAAGTAGGGCGATGATTGGTGCATATTTATATTTTAAGACGGTTAAGGCTGGGTGGCAGTTTGCGAAGGTGGTGCAGGTGACTCCGGATCCGAGGTAGGAAGAAGGCATCAAACATACTATCAAGCTGGTGGACATCGGCAAAAACATCCATGTGGCACTTGTGGAGAAGAACTTGACGACGGACAACTTGGTACAAGATCCAGGGACGTGGTGCTGGCATGCACACCGAACGGCGAAAAGTGTGAAGAAGTACATGTTTGAGTTGGAGGATGATTAAGTGTTGGATTTTGAAGTGCGTAGGACTGCGGAAAAGTGTGCCAAGTGGTGCAGTCGAATACGGGTCAAAATTTGATGTGTTGGAGCAATTGTTGTTTTGGCTAAATAATGTACCTTGTGATGGAGTCATATTGCAGTGGTACCACGGTCGAGACGGAATTGGTGTGTGTATTACATGAGTTGGTATTCTGGTGATAAAACGTTTGGACTTGTTGAGAGAAAGATATTGGTGGTAGGTCAGGTATTGCACGCTGTTGTTGAGTGTCAATTCAAACGAGACCGATCGAAGATAAGTATGCGTTGAACCTGGGGGGGGCGAATGTCGTGCAATAAGCCAACCCTAGTTTTGGTCAGTGTAAGAAGACTTGGGGTAGTTTAATCGCAGTATATATGTTGAGGCGTGATGGAATGGACTTAAGAATGATGGCTCTGGGAGCAGGGTTGGAATTAGTTCGGGTTGAGATATCGTCAAATAAGGTCATGGAAAGTGTATGAGATGGAGACTACAAGTAAGGAAGGTTTGGTTTATGGTTGGAATGATGAGCTTATGAGGGAATTGCAGTCAGTTGAGAGCAGTATTGGATATTGGTCGGGCAGAAGGGTTCGATACAATACGCCCATCGTATCGAGAAAAAAACACAAGTACCGATATTTTGTTCGATATCCCGAAAATGGCTCGATACGTATCGAGTATCGACACCCTTATCTGAAGTATACAGCAGTGCGCAAGGCGTGCGCGCATGGTCTGGCGGCATGGAAGTAGTGGTGTTTGCCAGGTGCCAGGTGTGTGTGTGCAGTTGAACATCATCACGACGACGAGCACAGCAACAGCGGGCACACGTTGTGATGTGATGTTGTTGCGCATACATACATACAAAAACTGCATCGTGCAAGAGGCAAAAAAAAGTTGGTTGTGTAGCTATGTCCACCAGATATATTTTACATTTTACAGTCAGTGTGCATGTGTGTATACACGTACACACTATAACACCGCCGTACGGTTGCGATCGAATCAGTGCAAGCTCGGCTGCGAGCAGGATTTCATGACAAAGAAACGCGGAAAAAACTCGAACACACTTTCTACTTGGTTTTATCTTTACTACCTTCAAAGTTAGGCATGCAAAATTCCACCCACCGGTTGTGGGTGCCCAACAATCAGCAATGCACCTCGAGCGAGTATCAACTCTAGAAACCCAACAGCCAAAAGGAAACAAAAGAAAAACATGGCGAAAACATTATGTGCGAAAATCAAACGCTTGCCAAACAAGAACACGACATCAATCACCTTTATTCATCACACGCCCAAGTGGTCGGACATGAAATCAAGCACACCTTGCCATTACGTATTACAAGTCCCAAAACCAAGTTCACACAGCATAAATTGTCCGCAGGAGGTACGGCCTCTGTTCGCACTAATGTTGTAGCTCTACATTACTGCTGAAACTGCGGGAAACGCCAAACCTACGTAAGGAGGCAAGCTGACTCTAACGGGGATGACTGCTACTCATTCGGCAGAGGCAGCGCTATCGCCGGCGACAAAGCTGAATTCTTGAAGGCTCATGTTGCACACCGATGTGGTTCTCAGGAGCTGAGACACAGGCGCTGTTGGTGTGGTGTGTGGCTGGCAGGGGCTAGTGTGTGTGTGGTGTGTGGTTGTGATGGCAGGGGAGAGGGCGACAGGAGTAGGTGCGTAGGCGCCTGGGAGCGAAAAAAGGGGGTAGACAGCTGGGAAACTGACCCCCCCCTGTAAAAAGGGGGCCAAAATATCGAATATCGAATACCGATATCGATACCGACACCGATTCGTATCGACAAATATAGGCGTGGAAACCGGCAATACCGATGCTGCGTATCGTCGATATGTATCAGTTTTGTATCGATATCCGATACAATACCCAATATCCAACAACACTGGTTGAGAGAGAGAGAGAGAAGAGTTGGAGAGAAAGTGAAGCGGCGCAATTGGATAGATATAGGGAAAGCGGCGCAATTAGCTCGTGTCAGCTGATGTTGAGTGCCCCCCCTTTTTTCAGTGTTCGAATTCCCTGCTGTTCCCGGCGTTCGAAGGCCTAAGAAACAGACTTTGATCGCACGCATCTTCGAGATGAGCGCCCCCCCTTTTTTCAGTGTTCGAATTCCCTGCTGTTCCCGGCGTTCGAA
Organism: Ectocarpus siliculosus; assembly: GCA_000310025.1. Taxonomy (NCBI): domain Eukaryota; class Phaeophyceae; order Ectocarpales; family Ectocarpaceae; genus Ectocarpus; species Ectocarpus siliculosus. The sequence goes on along the minus strand of FN648755.1, from coordinate 18,798 downwards.
GGCCTAAGAAACAGACTTTGATCGCACGCATCTTCGAGACGCGAAACACATACGACCCCACCGGCACATCTACATACTAAATATCTAGGCGCAAATAGGCCACCGCCGGCCGATTGCACGTCATGGTTGGTTCCAAAATCGGCCCGCCCAGAGCCCAATACCCTCTCCTTCGGTGGACCACTGCGAGACGAAGACACGGTGCTGGATGAAACAGCAGGTACGATCCGATCGATACACTAACCAGGCAATTGACCACAAACTGTGATAGCTCAGCTGCACCGAAAACATCGGTAATTAAATTTTCGCATGTATATACGAACTAGGGTTTAGTATTGGCCCCCCGCCCCCCAATGGGGCTGGGGGCCAACATCCAGGACCGATGGTGGTGAGGGTCCGGCAGGAAGGGAAGAATAAGAATAAGGGGAGAGGTTTTGTAGGGGCGGGAAGAAGGGACGGTGTTGGGAGAGGCAAGGGAGTGGTGAAGAATCTCGGCACTCGACGAGCGCGCAGTCCCGTCGGGGGTGAAGGGACATACATACATGTCAGTCCGTAGTCTTGTCTATTGGATCGAAAAGTCGAAAAATCGAGGCGTACATTATGTATGTATTATGTATATAACGATGGAGAAGGCCGACGAGGAAGGTACGAAGAGAGGAAATTGCACCCCACGTTCGAAGTCGGTGAGAAAACCGCCGCAAGGAAGGAGTGAGAAGGAAAAAAAAAAAAGGAGACGTCGACGTTTGTTTGCGTCGTGGAACGATCCTTTCGTATAACGCAGGTACTCACCAATGCAAGACGGGGAACCCCGGGGTAAAATACCCATCGTGAAAGTCAAAGCGCAGGTCATAATAACTACATACTTATGCCTCATGCGCGGAGAAGTTACCACGGAGACGTATCAACAAGAAGTTTGAAGGCTGGCTGAGAAGGTTTGAAGACAAAAACACTTGATTAATTAATTAAGCGACGATGGCAAGCGCAACGTCAAAACTTCACAACAAGAAGAGAAGTGCATAAAAAAAAAGAAAAGGCCAGATGCCGACCTATTATGGCTCTCTCGGAATGAAGGGATTCCCACAATTAATTTCCAACGGTAATCCACAAGTAAGTGCGGACATTTGAAGGTACTGGGTAGAGAGAGATCGGAACGGTTTGTAATGTGAAGACACAGCAACAACACCAATGATGAAGGTCGATTCGTCCTGCGTCGTTCGCGGTATAAAATGATAAATGCGAAAGATGGACTGCATAAAGATCCAGCGGTCTTTTTCGGCAGTGGCAAAGAAATTTTGCAACTACATGCCGCAAAAAAAAAAAAAAGTTGAGCGGGATTGTCGTAGTAAATAGAACACCGCCTTCTCTGTTGTTGCAGGCAGATTCTTCCACAACCCGGGAGCCCAACCCACCCTTTCTTGTATTTCGGCCTACAAGACTCCAATCGACACAAGCACCGGTAGGAGAGTGCGTGGAAGATGCCGTTACAGCACAACTCCGCTCTCCTACGACATCTATGTACAGTAGTACTGCTGTCGTTGTAGCACCATGTGGAAGATCTCCGAGGGGTCCTCATGCATGCGCGGTAACGACAACATGGCGAGAGCTCTACGTGTGCCTGTCGTCGACACATGTGGCAGCCGCGCGACACACGAACGGATGTTTGCATCGCATTGTACTATGGTTCGCCGTGACAGGAAGTATCTCATCCAGTTAGGTCGTTGCGGTAGTACGCGGACGGACGTCGTTCGGCGTCTAGTCCATACTGCTGTTGCAAAAACACAGCAGTAATCGAGCTATGCATGCAATTTTCTGCTCTGGTTCACTTTCGCCTCCACAACCCGAGAATCCCACTGCTGTATCTCGACCAACAAGACTCCAACCAACAAACCAGCACTGGCAGAAGTGCGTGGAAGATGCTGTGACAGCACAACTAAGTCGACACTCGGCAACTTCTATGTACAGTTACCGTCTGGTCCATACTGCTGTGGATTACAAAAATCGAGCCATCTTTTTTTTATTTTTTCCCATACTATTAACAAGAAATGTATCACGTCACGACGACCATCCTGTGAGTATATATATATATGTACACAGAAGATTTGGTCACTTTTCATGCCTCGGCACTTCTTGCTCTCGCACCAGCGAGTCTTTTCTCGCGGTTCCTTCTCAGGGGCACGCAGGAGGCCCGTCGGTACATTTACGCCCGTGTCCGGAGCTCGGCCGACCTCCGTGGCGCGTGGAGTTAACCGTCAAAGTTGCGAAAATTGGTCCAAAACCCAGGGGACGCGTTCCGCGAAGACAATGCCTCCCGAACCAATTCCTTACACTTCTCTGTTGCATACCGGGAGATGTTTCCCCCGCAAGTTTAGAGAACACGGTCGAATAATTTTTCGAATCATTTCGACGGTTCCTAATCAGTGTAGCATCATAACTGTTACAGCCTTTACACTGTGTACGACCATGCGTACAGCTTCGGGGCCGCGACTCTGCTTTGAACTCTCACCTCCGGTTTGGAAATGTATTGTGTGGAAGATACATGTTCGTTCACAGACCTACAGCAGGAATTCATATTCCATGTTTGATTGGAACACGTCATACCAGTCACAGAATTTTTCGGATCTTTTCTTCATAGGTCAAATCTCCGATTTTCTCCGAATGGGTGCGGGCCATCACCACTGCACCAGGTGCACGCTCCAGAGATGGACAACAGCAGCAACACATGTATTTTATTCACACATACTGTGCGGTGTATGCATCAGCACTCCTTCTCGGGGCTGGTCATGTATAGAACTATGTGCTTATGCATGTACAGGAAAACGTCCGATTCAACACAAGCTCAAAACGAAAAACCTGACAGGTAGAAACGTGCCGATCACTGAATTCTTCGCATCTTTTTTTATTTTCGTCAAATCTCCGAAGTTCTCCTGAAGGGTGCGGGCCATCACTGGCGGGCAATCACTGCACCAGCTGCACGCTCCCCGTACGGATGGATACGCCACAACACTTATTCGTACACTACGGCGCGGTGTATGCATCTGCATCGGTACTCCTTCTCGGGTTGGTCATGTGCAGAAAAATGTGATGTCTATTCATGTACAGGCGAAAGTCCGATTCAACACGAAAAAGAAAAATCATTTCCAAAAGCAAAAATCTGCCGTGGCATGCAAATATTCGGCTGCCCGCACTCGCTGTCACGATGGATCTCCTCCCATCTACTCCTTCTACACCCCCCTCTCATCACAAACCACAGCTCACACCGCCAGAGCAGCTTCCACCCTCTTTCTCTCCCTCGGTCGAAATACACCGTACATCCATGCCTCGCCAATGCCGCCAAGCCTCCAGCGCCGCTACCAACGCATCGATCGTCCTCCACCGCCGGGTCCTCTCCGCCGGCTGCTTCTCCGGCTGCTTCTACCCCGTCGCCCGCGAGCGGAGCCGGCTCATCTGCGAGTGCTGGCTCATCTGCTGCTGCCGCCGCCGCCGCCGCCGGCTCGCCCGAGTAAGTCCCGGCCGACCGCGAGCCGCAATACCTCTGCCCATGCACCGGTTGCAACACCAACCTCCACAAAGACAGGGCCGACTACTGTACCCCGCCTGCAGGAACTTTAGCGCCGGTACCTGCGCGTGGACCGGTCTTTTGATCAAGTAACCCGGAAAGGTCTGCTGGCTCTGCGCCTCCGAGTTCGAGGTTGGCGAAGTGGTGTGGGCATATACCATCCCAGGTGAGAGCTTTCGCATATCTGCAGCACTACTGTAGTACAATGAATGATCTTCCTTCACGGCTTGGAGTTCGCGCGTTGATGCCCGTGGTCGTTTGTATGAACACGGTTCATATTTTTGGCCGACGCTATCATGTGCATACAAAGTTGTTTACACCACACAGCATTCGGCGCTCTTCATCATATTTCGGCGCTCTTCGTGATGAGGTATGAATCATGCCCACGTTGTATGAACCAACACGATTCATTCCTGATTTCTGTCACAGGAAGATCACACAACAACCAAGCAACCTTGCAACATTTTTTGTGCTATGTAAGGCTTTCCCACCAACTTTGCCCCTCCCTGCGCTGTTGAATGACTCAGAAAATGAACAGATCTACTTCAACAAAAAACGCTGCTCATACATGTGGATGTGTTCATCGCCTTCCCTTCTTGTGATCAAAGAGACGTGGAACGCCCTTTCGTGTTACATAAACTGGTGCCTCAACGAGGACGCCTGCATCATCCTCAAGAAGGAGGGCGTCCCGGTCAACGTTAGGTTTGCCGGCGAGGACGACGTGAGTCCTTTTATTTTCTGTTTCACAAAACTATCTACCTATTTATGTGTTTCCAGTCCCTACCCCCTTCTGTCTGCCTGACCAACACAACACGACACCAATCATTATTGATGTTCCTGCCCGTTAGTATGCGCACTGCCATGTTAGGCATGTGTTCCACTGTCCTTTCCTGCCCAACACAACACCAGATTTAATAACCTGCCCGAACATATCCGCACGCACATGCTCGGTGCAACGTGTGTTGCCGCAAGACATTTTTTATTTCATCCTACATGTCCACACCTTCTTTTGGTGTTCGACACCATTACTGACTATGCGCACATACGTGTTTGTTATGTATGTGTTCCTGTCATTCCTGCTGCGCAAACACTACAGCTGACGCAGGACCCACTTCTTTTCATGTTCATTCGTAGTGTATGTGCACGCTTTTTTTTTGTGTTCCACGCCATTTTTTTAAGTGTTCCTGCCCGTGAATGAATATGCACACGCACATGTTCTTTGGTATGGTTCGTGATCTTTCTGCTGCCAACGCAATTATGCTCACGCAGGACAGCTGTTTTTTCCACACCATCATTTGCAAATTTCCTCTGTGTTCTGTTCTTAACACTATATTTGCTGCGCAACGACATAATGCTGACGCAGGACGCATCTTTTTTCCCTTCCACATTTTTCTCGTGCAATTCCTACAGGTTGCAAAGCGCTGCAGTGACTGCAAACGTGCCGACCCGACCATACTGGACACGGACCAATTAATCGCCAAGTCCACCCAGCCGTGCCACTTCGGCTAACCCCTTCCACCTCCTCCTCCGTCCCATGACACATGCGATGTTTTGTACGGGGGCGAGCACTACCGAACTTTAAAATTTAATCCATGACTTCACTATTTCCTTTCCAACTTGCGTCACCCCCGGGGGGCCTGACACCAACGTCCTGAAGGGGGACCTTGTAATATATATAACATGATGTGGCGGGCAAGTTGTGACGCAATATTTGCCATCTGTCTTGTCACAATTCCTATGTCTACGCTGCTGGTCGTCCTCCTCGATGGTGTGGCGTGCGATGCGCTCGCCGCCAGGTGCATGCCGCATGCGTGCCTCCCTGATGTGCGTGTTGCTAGATTTTGGGATTAGCAACTGACACGAGTTTAATGTGAAGAAAAACAACAACAACAACAACAACAACAACATATTATAATAATGATCGTTCATTGTTGTTGTGGGTCTGCAATATACTGGCTCTCCACTATTCTCTGTTGAATTCATTCATTTTTGGAATTAATAATTGCAGAAAAATATCGGAGACGGAAATCTCGGGAATAGTTTCATAATTTGCAGTTTGAGCTTGGGTCCTCTCCTCTATGCACCGTACTATTATTGTGCTACTACTGTGCTGTGTTGCGAAAAGAGTTTGTTGGGTCCGCGCTACGTACACAGTATTGCGACTAGATTCAGATAGATGCGTTCGCACCGCTGCTGTTATGTATAAGTAACAACTCTGTTTCAGCAGCACACACTGACTGCTGTTGGTTGGAACATGAAACATTCATTTTTTGTGTGCGTGTGGATCCGCACTCTACTACACTTACTTCTGTAACGCCGTGTTTTGGATCAGGTCCGCACCATTTTGGATCAGGTCCGCACCATTCTGTGATGAATACATGTCATGTTCGGTGTGATGACGTCACTGGTTTTGTAGAAAGACGCGGCAGAGATGGCGCGGATACCCCGGGTGCGTTTATCGGGAAATGTGAATGCCACCTCAGACTGTCGTAGATTGTGACGTCAGATGACCTGTCGGAGATCTACCTTCGGGGTGTTGCCACAGATAGAGTCAGTGTACGATGGACGCTGAACCTTGCTGCAGCCGGCTCGCTCCCCCCTGACTCACAACTCTACCCGTTCCGTACCCATTCGGTCTCTCCACAAGGGGTTGAACCGGTGTGTCTCCACACCACACATCCTAAAGGAACTTGAGCCACACGCGAACCTGGAGACCTACGTCTCACATCTGGCGCCAGTGACAGTGCGTGTAACAAGGTTTGAGTTTCTTGGGTTGGTGAGAGACCCTCAAAAACACCATCACCAATACCCAATACCAATACAACTTGATAAAAAGAAGAAATTACAAGTTGCGTTTCGTTCGGAGGAGGAAGATGTTACCAGGACTCCGTCCTAGCCTATTATTCCCTTCCCACATTCTTATCGGCCCGCCGGTTGCCGGGAGAACAACCAGCCAGCCCCACTGGCGGTCGCCTGTTCATCGTCGTCGTCTCTCCATCGTCCGGCGCTGGCACGACAACCACGCCATCTTCTGGAGCCAGTGCAACCGGATGGAGCCAATGCCACTGCCGATTCTACATGTATGTATGTACTGCTTATGTTGCTGCATTTAGACGACCTCTTCGTGAAGTTCAGACATTCCGTTTTTGCCTCCGTTGTTGCCCGGGCAGACAACCCTGTCCCCCGGAGCACCGTCGTTCGTTCCGTCAGCTCAGACAGCGATTGGATCACATCCTCGCCTAGTGTGTTGCTGTACCTGCACCTTTAAGCACGACCACTCAGGTTTCGTGTACGTCTAGGTAGTGTGCCCACGAGTTCAACGTCCGTAGTTGCACCCACCATTGCGCAGTCGTTGGTAGTGGCACCACCTGTAACTTCAATGTCACAGGTTGCACCTCCTGCTGTAGCAGCTGAATCCTCAGCCCGTACGTTTCTACAAGCAGCTACCGTTTCTATCTCGTCTGCTGACCTCCGCAGCGTTCCCAAGCTGACCGGAGACCGTACTGAGAATGTGATAACTGCATCTTGAAACATTTTCGCACGGTGGTCGATTTAAAAGCCGCAACCGTCAATATATTTCCGTCGTGTGCTGATGGAGTCGCACTGAAACACGTTGCCCTGTTGGGAACAGGAGAAGTGTTGACTCTTATATATACTGCACATTTTGTCTGGACAAATTATTGTTCCAAGGCAAGTTCGTTCACAGAACCAGAGGACAAAGGGTCGTTTCCCCTCCAACCACATGAGTTGCCATATGTGTGTTCTGTGTTGCTTGATTCTCTTCTCCCAGCAAATCTCAGTTGAGGAACAGGCCACTATCTGTAAGGCGCCGTGTTAATAGCAAACAGGCACCGTTGGGCGAATGAAAGGCGAATCAGCACGAACCGGGTCTTTCTTCAAAGATGTGACCGAGAACGAACACCATTTCTAGACGTCTGGGTGCGTGTGTTGATGGCCGGTCACGGGAAGAGGATCGAGCCAGAAACAAGTTCCGCCGCGGCGCGCATTTTAAAGGATTTTAGAGAGGCAGTAGAACGGCGGCAGTTCTTCAAGGCATCATCTCTTCTTCACAACCCGATACGTTTTCCCCATGAGGTAAGAGCGATTTCCAAGAGTCGTGTTCTCACGGACCCTCCAACCCTCGGGGGAATAAAAAATGACTGCTGCTCAGCGAAACCATACGGCGCCATCTCGTACCACGAACTCCGTGTTGCTGGGTTATGTAGTTTCGACAACAACGGACGCGTTCTCACAAGCTGATACAAGCGTTAGCACGAAGCTCGCAGGAGGGGCGGAACGGACCAGGGTGGACACCACATACAAACCACACGGAAATCTGTCGATGGAAGCTCGAGAAACATCGACCGAAGAAAACAACTTGCTTTTAGAAAAGAGACCGGGCATCGCCTACTCTAAAACCAAGTGAATAAACGAGAGTGGGGTCGGGAAAAGTGGGGTCGAATATAGCTTCTGAGAATATCGGCGACGGAAACTGAACCCCGATCGGCTTTCAGAACCCCGGAGTATACGGTGCGGCCGTGACGCGTTGGGTATCGAACGTCTCGCGTTTTTCGCACAGGGATTTGCGTCGAAAGCACGCACTACTACTACTGGCACTCAGAAACACAGGTATTGTTACTGCACCTGCCGCCCGTGTGCAAATTATTCAATTCGGATATCGTTCTGGGATCGGTGATACATCCCCGTGCAATCAGCAGTCAAGACCGACAAAATAACCTTCGGCCGCACCCCCGCGCGTTTCGTGTGGTCCACATTTCAGGAACCCCCCCCCCCCCCATCGAAAACGCGTCCGGTCAACGCCCTTCGATTTACGTCTGCATGCTGCCACCGCCGGCTCCTTTCCCCTAAAAGCCTTGAGGGGGCATGCGCCGTTTGTGTGGAGGAAAATATCGCACGAACTTCGTCACAGACACCCATAATTTGGCAACGCACCGTGTATGAACGCGTTCGTGGACTCCGCAATAATAGACGATAGGAATCTGTTGCTATCGTCTGTCCGGTACAGCAGAGGATCGTCCGTCTTGAAAAGTGAACAAAACTCCAGGCAGTCGGGTTGCTTGTGATTCCTAGCATGGAACCTGGTGCCGACGTCAAGTGTTGTGGACGGCGCGCAGGGTGTGCAACATGCGGGGCGGGTGAGGGGCCGTCGTCGGTTTTGGGTATAGTGTAGACCCGACATTACTCTAGTGGACGGAAACAAACATGGTACCATTGGCAATGACCCCAGCTTGTCTCACGACCTGACTATAGCCCACTATATAGATGCAAGGCAGGAAGTTCTACGCAACTCTAAATCCCGCAAATATAGGTGTGGCTTCCCGGAAGAGGAGGAGGAGGAGGAGGAGGAGGAGGAGGAGGAGGAGGAGGAGGAAAAGCACGAGGAGGAGGAACAGGAGGAGAAGGAGGGGGGGCTGGGGGTGAGGGGGGGAAGAGGATGAAGGGCGAAGGCGCTCAACGCGAAAGCGCTCTAAGAAACGGCGGTTTGGTCTTGTTGAGGGAGGTGGAGGGGCTTCGGGGAGTAAATAATAAGTACCATGCAAGACAAATTGCTATTATTTGTGGATGGGTGTTGCACGTGGCGAAGGTGATTCCACCGCCGTAGGGTCATCGACAGCCCCTCTTCGGTATGTTGCCGGCTTGAGTAAGCTTGGAATGATGACGTTTCGACGCATGGGTATGTGTCATTTGGTTGTGTCATTTCGCCACATTCGACCGAGGGCAAATGTCGTGGACTTGTCGCAGAGGCTTAGAGAAGGTCTGAGTTACTTGTAGCTGAGGGGTTGTCCCCAAGCACTACTGCTGTACTTCAAGACTCGAAAACCAAATAAGAAGTGTGTCCCCAGCCCATCACAGCTTATTTCTTACTTCAGTACATGAAGTAGCAATCTTCACCTTCCTAATAACAAGGTCCTGCTTGCACGTCGTGCCGTAAACACCACCACACGCAAGCACACGCAATGGAGAAGGAGAAAGCCAAAAGAAAGCCTGTACGAAAATATAAATATATTTGTTTTACTTTTTCACACCCCTCCCGGGGGGGGGGGGGTGTACTCATAGTCGTGCATGCCGTAATCGTTTGACCATTGACCTCGCATCCCTACAAAGCCGGGACGGAGCACGCCGGGTTCTCACCGGACCAGGCTCTCACATCACCAAGCGCGAAGCGCCGTGAGGTATTTGGCGAGTCGCATGAAGGGTGAGCTGCATCCTGCTAAGGGTGTTTGGCATCTTGTGCTTCCTTGCGTACGGATGACAGCTGCGTATGACTTAATTTATTTTCTGGTGCTGTCACTTCCAGAGACAGTTATAAGCACTGTGTAACTGCCTCGAGGATGCTTGACCATTTCAACACAACGTGGTGCGATCATCCCCCTTGCGCGGAGTGAGAGTTCTCCACCCCGCACAACATGATCTACTCGACCACCATTATGGTTACCGCCAAAATAAAAACAGAGGCAAAAAAAAAACGGTAACCTGGTTGCCAAGTTCACTAAGTGAATTGGCTTGTTTCACAACGTCGTTGCCAAGCGACGAAAACCCAATCCCGATGGCAAACACCGAGTGGGGGGCTTGTTTTACAACGTCGTTGCCAAGCGACGAAAACCCAATCCCGATGGCAAACACCGAGGGGAGGGGGGGGGGTGGGGTTAGGTGTCGGAAAAAAACATTTTGTGCGCCCTTGCCTGCACCAAGTGCTTAAAGCACGAAACTGGTGGAGTGTGTCTAGCTGTCCCCCACCCCTTTTCCGCCGGCGGGCAAGTCCGCGTCCGCGCCGTCGACGTCGTCTCCCTCCTCCTCCGGCACGAAGTCGAAAACCGCCACCTCCTTCTCCTCCTCCTCCAGGAAGTCCAAGATCCGCACGTCTTTCACGGCCTGTGGGTCCGTGAAACGGCTCGGGATGGCGGCTGCCACGGCAGCGTCGTTCAGCCTGGGTATGTCCATGGGGATGCGGTCAAAATGCGCTCGTAGGTAGAGCTGCATCTCCAAGTTGGCTGGATCAAGCGAGGCGCGCTTGCGGGGCATGAACATATCCGCGTTGCAGAGATCTCGCTCCACCACACCCGCTGAGGCAGGGACGCCGTACACCACCTGCGCGCCCAATCGGAGGGCGAAGGGGTGTTTGTTGCCGTGAAGACGTCAGTAGTCCGCTCCGTTCTCCTTCCGCTCCTCTTTTGGAATCTGTGCATGGGTGCGAAAACGTTGATCGGGAGCGTTGAACCTTGGGCATACAAGTGCGAAGCCGGCCATGGCCTTTAGTCGAACCCGTGGATTATTGGCAAGCGAAAAGTACTATCGAAACGCCTATTCAACAAACCGAGGGAGGTGTTTCTTCTCAGAATTAGAGCCCCCTTTGGAGTTTATCCAAAAACAGGTACCCAACTCGCGCATTTGAATGCACGTAAAATATTGTCATATATTTTTGCACCGAACCATGTGCTGGAAACTATGTATAGACAGTAGAGCAATGCTTTGAACCGGACCGAAAGTGCAGTGTTGTGTTGTGACGAGAAAGACGGCAGGATTGATATGTATGTGGATTGGTATGTATGTATGTGAGGTTTCCTGCTCGGCGGCTTACGCCGCCCGCCGACCTCCTGGCATATCTAAGTCTGACAATAATAATGATATCTAGAATCTAGACCACATAATAATTTGTTTGTGTACCGCGGACAAAAAAATACGGGTATGTCTACATTGCCTACATTCATTTCCAAGAGGGAATAAGCTAGGCGTAGTGGCCTGAGAGCGCTCGAGATATTGATCCTGCGCCTGCAGAAAAAGCTGCGATTGTAGGAAAATGATAACTGATAAGAGCTTTGCCCAATATACTACAAGCAACTTTGGGGAAGGCGCAGATTCCCCATTTAGCTCAACACTCCCACCGAACGCGGGGTTAAGTGGTTCGATACAGACGGGTTCCACACTTATCTCCGACAAAATGCACTATTAACAGGAAACAGAGCAACGCCGCACCCGCTGCAGATAGTTGAGCTTTAAAAAAACGCGAACACAACAGCACATACATTATTATTTATGCACCACGGGCAGCACCATTTCAAGAAATCATGCTCAACGCAATTGTTACGTTGCATTTTCTGCAACTACAGCTGTCTCACCGATAAACTTCTCTCCGGACACTTTGCTCGTCCAAAGGTCACAGTTGACGTACACGGTCGGAATGATCGTAGCGCGAAGCTCTTTCTGCAAGTCCTTGTTGACTTCAGTGTGGCATCGTACATCTCGACTATCATCCTCTTCACCTACCACCAACACGATGAGCCCGTGCAACAAAACAGCAGCAGCGACGCGAGTACATTCAAATTGTAACCGAGAGACTCGCACGGCCTGCGATTACACAGGTCGAGCGGGAAACAGCAGGGGGGGGGGGCAGAAAACAAACAACAACGATACCCCATACCCGAAAGGAGCATATAGCTTCTTGCCGGTTGATTTTGCTGCCAAACGGGACCTCGCCGATCCCTTCTTCAATAGATGTGCTGGACACCGCAACGCAGCGGCGGTGTGTAGTGCGGGAAGGGAAAGAGAAGGGGCACACCCCACTCCTAATCCTTTACCAAAACGTGATCGAGAATGGAGGTACAGAGATACTTGGAGGCTAAACAGCACAGCACAGCAGTCTACGTGACAATCAGATTCAAAAGCCCCCCGCAAGGCCTACAGAGAGTGCAGTGTTGACTGACCGCGGGTGTGATACACATGTGAGGAGACAACTAGACATTTAGACACACGTAGACACTTGTAAAATCGACAGGCTTTCTTACTGGTGATGGGATCTTATCGTCATTGACAGATGGGCATCGACATGTCATGTCGAAACAGTATCGCGGAGTGCGATCAGCATCGACCGGTTCTTCGCCAACTTATTGCTTTCCAACGATAGCTGTTGATGACCAGCGATAAGATCCTATTGGACGTACAACAACTGACCGCATGTTTCACCGAACCCTGTTTTCGCCAACAAAGGGTGCTGATCACCGTGTCGGCGACTGCGTCGATCGGCACCATAGGATATTTTCAAGTGTCTCCGGATACTATCGCTTTCTGCCAAAAGCATCAACAAGCCGAGCTACAAACCTATTGCGTTCGCCAATTCCTATCGATAGGCCTTAAAACCCACCTTATCGCCGGCGATCGGTCCTATTCTTAGCTTTATCATCGCGTTATCATGTTTTATATACAAGGGCTCCGGACTTCGGGCGCAGAGGCGCCCTCGTCCTCAGCAGTAGACGTAAAGGGAAGGTGTGAAGGCTGTGCACAGCATACCAAGGGCATCAAGCCGCAGGGTGACCGAATGAATGGTATGAAGATGTTCGCGTGGTATTCGAGAAATGTGCCGTTCCCGGTGTAACATGAAGCCAAAAGAGTCGTGTGTACGTGATTTTTTGTGTAGCTTCGCCCGGTGCGGACGAAAAGGAGATGTAAGCTACGGTCGCCTCCCTATTCTTGCGCCGGTACGAACGTAGTAACACTCTCATGCAACGTTCTCTAAGTGGCTTGGCGGTGGCCAATATCCTCCCCAAAGGGGCCAAAGAAAGAACGAACACTGCAACTGTTCGACGGTATTGCCGGTAGTTGATGGTGTGCTGCCGCCTAGCTCTCATATTCAAACTTCTTCAGTCTAATGTCACGCCCTTCTCTAATGTCCCCCTCTACTGTTCTGGAGCTATTATTCTAACTTCTTCAGTGTCGTGCCGCTCGAATGGTCATATTCTAACTTCTTCAGTCTAAGGTCGCGCCCTTCTCTAATGTCCCCCTCTAATGACGCCGGTATGCGGCATCCCTCACAATGTGAAAGGAGCCGAACACCTACAACATTCAGACAAAGTAAGAACAAACACCGCACGCAATGGTTTGACTGCGTTGCCGCTAGTTGACGGTGAAAGAGTTGACGCCTCCCGCCTCGGGTCATCGTTGCCCCTTACGGCCCTGGTGGTTATTGCCGATTACCACTGCGGAAGGTATGGTTTCGTGTGCAGCCTTGTACGCAGGTCTCGAGCTTCTTAATGTTGAAGCGTGACGGTGATGGCCGTGATGATGTCGGTGATGGTGCAGGCGGTAGGGTGCCTGCGCTGGTGGCAGAATGAAATTATTGGGGAGATGGATGTAAGAGCGTGTACGTGTCATAACCGTATAACGTAAATTTAGAGCAGAAGAAAGAGGTTGTTGGGGAGGAGGTAATGTGGAGGCATTAAAGTGGGTGTTTATCTGAGCATCAAAAATACGATTAGCTGCGATGATTTCGTCGACACGGAATAGTTCTCATAATGTTGTTTGAGGTCGAATATGCCGTGGTAAGCACGTTCATGCAAGGTGAGCATTGAAGGGGCTGGCGGTTCAGTCCATGTCTTTTTTTGAATACCGCCTGCGCCTGATGCAGTAAATCCGAGAAGCCCGTTGTACCTTCTTTGAGCAGAAATGAATTTAGTAGTTTCAAACAGCGCCATAAGATGGTGGGGGATAGATTGGAGAGGATGGATACACGACTTGCCTTTGTTTCAACAATTTAATCCCTTTTCTTCTTTCCAAAGTCGAGCATTGCAGTGAGAACATGTGATATTTTGTGGATCATCCAAATCCGTGTGTTTTTGCTCAAAAGGTGCCGAGGGGAAGTCGAATGATTGCGAGTCAATGTCTTGCACTCCAAGGCAGATTTGGTTGTTAGCATCACCGCGATGGCTGTCTAGACTGGGTGCCGGTAACCTTGGTGCACGATTCCTCATTTGGCTAAAATGTTGACGTATCATATCGAGTTCAGGGTCTGAGTCGTGTGGTGTGTTATTGTTTCCATTGCGACGTCGACGTGCCGCTAAGATTTCAGCTTGCGCGTTATCCGGACAGGTTTGTGGTGTTCGAGTTTCAGGCGTCGTTCGGGGTTGGGTGAGCGATCTTCGTTGGGTATTTCGACGAGCTGAAGGTGTTCGTCGATTTGGAGTTGTTTGTGCGTCCCTCGAGGGAGTGTTACTCTGGCTGGGTGTGGAACTTTGGTGTGGATTGTGACGTGCAGTATGTGATCGTGTTTGGCGATTTTGAGATGCGGCTGCTGAACGAGTTACCCGATGAATTGGCGTCGGCCGACATCGATGATTGCCAGACATGGGGTGATATCTTTACTCTATTGATAGTTGGCGAAAGCCAGTTGCAGGTGGCAACAATGTGCCTTGAATTTCTTGAGACGTTTGCTTTTTCTGAAATGGAAACACGCGTCTTACTTTAGAGGTCGGCGTGGGTAGTTCCCAGGTCGCGGTGCTCGTCGGTCTTGTTGAGGATCTCGTTGATGGTCTGGTCCCACAGGCGGCGGGCGCACTGGTAGTGCAGCGGCGGGGAGTCTCAATCCTTGATGATCAGGTCGTCCTCGACGATCTCGCCCGTGCACCCCTCGGCCAGGTCTTCCTCGTTAGTCGCTGCGTCGGAACACCTTTCTTTGCAGTGGATATCGGATGGGTGACAGGGAAAAATACAAGGAAACAAATTCACATGGTTTTACTATATAAAAAAATGATATTTTTATTTATGACGTCGACGGTTGAACTCGGTGCACTGACAGGGGAAAATACAAGGAACATATGTCACATGGTCTCCCCATAATAAAAAATGCTAACTTTTTTATAACGTCGACCGGTGAACACGGTGTACTTTGGTGACATATGGGTAACTAGTTTACAGGCAACAGTCGGATGCATCCGCGCACCCATATCTAGGTAACTACGCACACACGCGACTGGTCACTACACAATCACGTTCCCATGTAAACGGGTGTACACATGATTTACCCCGATAAGGCTGGCGGGGGCGACGGTGACGTGCATGAACTTCTTGCCGTCCGAAGACTTGGCACCAGCGCAAAGACGCCACACCGCGTGGATAATATTCCACTCTGACAACAACAGCAAGCAAAAAGGGCAGTGTTGTGGAGAGATTTAGCGGTTGCGGTTGCGAGGCAGTTTCATGCCAGGCCTTCATGCAACACCTGAACAACATTCAGGCACACATCAGGCGGAAACTACTTGATACAATCAAAGAGAGAACTTTCTTTTACCTTTGTAGCCGCGGCTGTTGACCTGGTCGGTTGGGATGCCGAGCGAAGGAGTACCTCCCACCGGGGCGAGGCAGAGCTGGCACGGCTTGGGGTACGTTGTCGACGGGGTGAGGATGGTGCAGGATACGCTACAACTGTCCGCGTCGCGGTTGTTGGTACAGTCGCAAGGGGCAAACTTGCCTTTACCGTCGCGCTTGTTTATGAGCTTGAGGTGACCGCCGTCGCAGTCGGGCCCGGGGCAAGGCCAGTTGGGGTCGCCCTGTTGTACAGGGCGGCGGTAGACTCCACTACGACTCGCTGACTGGGTGGACTTACGCTTTGCTGGGGAGCTACGGGAGAGGGTGTTCATGTTGTGTTGCAGCTGAAGGTCGACGCGGGAATGAGAGGAGAGGATGTCGAAAGTGAGAGTTACCAGGATGTTCACTCTTTCATATGCTCTGCATAGATTAACTTCTGACTAAACTTCCAACAATTATTCTAACCTCTGACTATTGTAACTTCCAGCAATTATTCCACACAACCCAGAACGTTCACTGTGCGCAGATTAGCTTCTGACTAACTTCCAACAATTATTCCATGAAACGGTGTGATATCACGAAAAGTTGATCTCTGTATATATACGATATAGCGCAGTCTACAGCAGCACCTTCAATACAACAACAGCAGTACAACAACAACAGCAGTGTTCACAGCATTACAGAAGACATGTGCCTACAACCTTGCAGCACTTGCAGCAATTGATGATGCCGTGAGATTTGCGTGCATGTTCAAGCTCTCAAAACAGGGCAAGTTAAGTCTAAAGTTGTGGCGTACCACAATAACAACAACGATCAATCAATCTACATTTGTCAAATCTTCCTTGCTACATACAGCTGCAGAATATTTGAAACAATAAAAACACAAACAGAAAGCTGCAGAATATGTGCAACTTGGAGGGTGTGTGTGGCATATACGTGACCATCCGTGCGGTGACAATACACGATGCACATACTCCAGTTCGCGTTCCTTCCGCTAGAGAAGAAGGCGACAGGATGCATGCATGCAACTACTGACCCTACAACGCATACCATATAGTACGGACAGTCTGTCGATATCTATCTACAGATAGATAGATGAGACCATGCGGCAAAAAAAAGTCTGTGCTAGGTACTGCATGTATGCTTGTACTTCAAGTATATGTGATGATTTATCAATTCACGTTCTCCGAAATGTCGTCCAATGAGCTGCGTGATTCTTTAGATATCACAGTCCCTTGATGTCCCTTGCGTAGACGCGCCCGGATGCACGATATTTAGCCGTACTTCACGGTGCTGTAACTCGGCTCGCCCTTGGATTCTAGATAGAGCTCGCGACAGGGGCGCTGTGGTGTTTGGGTGCGGTAGCCCGTCAGAGGCCGAAAGAGAAAGAAGGTTGACTCAAGACCTTGGTTGATTAGAGAGTGGCATGCACGGCGGAGGCACGAGGGGCCCCGCACGTATCATGTCCATCATACACAAACATCATTCACGTAACCCCCGGAGGCCCCGTAGATCAGTATCCTGCTGAGCACCCCAAACAGCCCCCCTGCTCTGTACGAGATACGATCTACGACACCTACCTCACGAACTGCCAGGTAAAACGGCAGATAAATCATCCACCATTCCACTTCAAACAACTCTGTCAACATAACAATGCCGTACAAAGCTTTCAAAGTCTTGTGATATCAAATTACTATCCCCTAAAAGGTCTGTCAATAAACAATTCACCCTCTTGAGAAAAATGCTTTACCAAATTCTCAAGCAGTCAAAACACAAACAGTCACCCTTGGAAGAATACCCAGCAAAGATACACATTACATCAGAATCACGTCAGAAAGGGGACGGGTAACTCTGGGAAAACGTGTCCAACGTCCTGACTTAACTCAGAACAAATTCCTCAGATAAGCATTCATTCATGTTTCACCTCATTGACCAGCTCAAATAACCTTCGGAAGCACAAAGGCTTCAACCATGACTTACGATAACATGCCAAATCCTTCCTCCAATACCCAATACCTTGACAAACATACCAGTCCAACAGCCCCCCTGCTGTAACATCCATCCCAAACACGAAGGAACCAAACAAACAAATCAAAAACAAATAAAACACCTGCTACTAGTATCATGGAACAATACCAATATCCCCCCCCCATGATTCTTGTGCAGAACTACCTCATCCATCGTACGTACCAGAGAGCAGAAACATAACAACAGCAAATCAACGGCCAGTATAAATTCACAAATAAAACACATCACGTAGGAAAAGGCCCCCCCGCTGAAAACACAAAGAACAAAATCAACGAATATTCATCACAAAGTCGCGATGAGCGCAAAAAGCCTCCTTGGGGAGCGATTTAGTCAGGAAATCCGCGTGTTGTAGGTCCGAACGTACGTGGACTACCTTGAACTCGCCCCGCGCGACACGCTCACGGATGAAATGGTGGCGAATGTCGATGTGCTTCGAGTTAGGGGTCGTGGCCGGGTTACTTGCCAAGTGAATAGCGCCTACATTGTCCTCCCACACCGGAGTGCACCCCACATCACGGTCCGGAAAGATAAAACTCCAGAGATACCGCAGAAAAATAGCCTCCTTCAGCCCCTCAGACATCGCCACGTACTCCGCTTCCGTCGAAGACAAGGTGACGCTCTTCTGCGTCCTACACAGATACATCACACACGCACCAGCGAACATCACTAGTGCCCCAGAAACAGATCGCCGGCCGGTTGCCTTGCTGGCGAAGTCCGCATCGACAAAAAGTTCCATGTGGTCTCCTCCTACCATGCCCCTCTGAAAAGTAATACCGTACTCGCTCGTGGATCTAACATACATCAAGACATGCAAAGCCGCTTGCCAGTGTAATCGCTTCGGCGCGTGCGAATACCTCGCAACGGCACGTACTGCGTTGAGAATATCCGGGCGAGTCTGATTCGCCAGCCACATCAAGTGTCCCACCAGCGACCGGAAAGGCGCGTCAACATCGGGCTCGTCGGCGTCATACTGCTCAAGCTTCAAACCAACGACCATGGGTGTCTCTTTGTTCGTCGTCACACCGAACTTGGCGACGATCTTCTCCGCTACAGCCTGCTGCGAAATAGTCACTGTCCCCAACGCCGTGTCACGAGAAAACCGGCAACCCGCATACCAGCGC
>FN648754.1:15882-45237 GCA_000310025.1 Ectocarpus siliculosus | reverse complement strand
ACGGTAAACCCCTTAGTTCAAGGAGATTGGAATCGGTGGCGGCGAGCATGGCTGTGACAAATGTTGGATGCCGCTTGGTTCCGGCGCAGATTTCGGACTGTTTTCAGAGGCTGCTGCGACCTTCGCTGTTTCAGCTCTAGTAGCAAACCTAAACGTGCCAGCACGCAAGACGCCTGTTCATGATGTCCTCTACTGGTGACAATGGAATGCCTAACCTAACCCTCAAAGCTGACCTTATTTGAGCGCCTTCCGTTTTGGCTCTTTTCAATTGAATCTATCATATTGTGAATGTTAATCTTGATTTCAAACAAGGCCTGTGGAAGTAGACGCGTTAAATGTATGTTTTGAGCAGCCTCCACTGCTGCCCTGTGCGAGAATCAACGATTGCTGTTCTTCGCGATGCCTCTCGACTTGTCTTGTGTGTCTGTTGTCAACAACATTGTGGTCCACTTGCGTTTGTTTAAAACCTCCGTCAACATCAAGATTGCTCTTCACCAACAACGACAACAACAATAGCAGTAACAGAGAAGGATACTTCTCCCCCCAGCGTTTTTCTCCCAGCATTGTCACGCATTATATGTAGAATAGTGAACATAGCAACAACTATACCATAGTTCACTTTTGTCGCCTTGTTTCGGAAGAAACCATGAGACAATACTGCCAACCGACCCAACAACCCAACACACTCAACGCATATTTTTCATTTGGTCGTTGTCCGATCGCCTTGGTAGGAATTGATTTGACTTTGAGAGTCAGTTGCACGCGAACCTTTCGGAAAAATTACGCTCGTTCCTTTGCACAGCTTGCTGCTGTAAGTGACAACACCGATCGTCATCGTGGGCAGTGACCCAGCTGGAGTGAGTATACTGTATTATTTTTATAGTAGCGTCGTCGATCCCTCTGTCGTAACTCCATTCAAGGCCATTAAAAACATCTTCCGAAAAGAATCCTCTGACATCCGAGCGAAAAGTAGCCAACCTCACTACAACGGGTTATCTATTTAGTCTACAATAGCTGACTGCTGCTCTAGGCCAGGCATCATGCTCGCCAATCGTCAGCGTGTTGAGACCGTACCTGGAAACGTATGGTTTCGGGATCTGGGTGGAATCTTGCTGTTGCCGAGCCAGAGGAATGACGAGAGAGGTGCGACGGTGGGTGAGTAGACTATTGAAAAATGTTTCCTGACCTATTCGCGATGACAAACATATTTTCAGGGGAGAAGAAACAGGCAGGGCTGATAGTTTGATATGTACTTCAATCTCCAGAAATTCCTGAAGATAAAGTTTGAATGAAAAATTATGTAGGAGAGGAAAAAAGAAAAAAACAATAGCAAAAAAAAAAACAGGGGGTTGTTCATGTTGAAGGTTGAGGTTAAGTGCAACCAATGGACAGGAGACCCGGCGGAGGAGAAAACGACACCAGAACATAGATGCCCACAAAGCAGGCAGGCACACGGCGAACAATAGGCATGTCCACACACCAGCCAACTTAGTCGGAGGGCCGGAGGTGGTTGGCAGAGGAAGGGCAGATCAGAGAGAGAGATCTCTAGGCAACCGCGGATGGATGGATCTGTAGCTGAACTGATGATCCAACTACCTCCTGCTGTGCTGTGCTGTTGTCGATACATGGCAGTAATTGTTTGTGTAAGGGAGTATATATAGAGAAGGAGTTCTCCCTTGTCGTTCCTTGTCGATCAGGTCCATCTGACAGGGTGCCGCGCACGCGTTCGATCCGCTTCCCCGACGAGGTCTAGTGTGCCGGTGAGCAACTCGCTGCTGCTGCTGCTGTTGCTGTGGCGTGTTCGTGACAGAGAAAGTTGCTAACACAGTTAGCTGATGATGAACTTGATATGAATGATGAAATTGAAGCGCTGGTTGTGACAGAAGTGGGCGCGTGCGGAGCACGCACAATAGCGCAGATCACAGACCACGTGGTGGGCAATTGCCGCTCTGGGGTGGCAGCCTGACGTAGCGGCGGGTGACCAAATGCCCCGCGTCCCGCCGGGCGTGCTATTTATTTCCTTTGCTCATCTGAACCGACAACCTGTAGAAAAAGTAGGACACAGAACTATTGCGGCAGTTTACAAGGTCGTATAGTCGTATAGACTACAAAGTCTCCCTTCGGGACGTGGGTGTCTACCCTCCCTCAGGTGACGCAAGACCACATGCGCATTATGTGTCTTACAACGCATGTATTTCTGCACAAAACATCGCGCAGTTACTCTACATTGATGATGGCAGATTTCCGATGAGAACAAGGGCGCACAAAAAAGTCTTCCGGCACACCTACCCGACAACCCCCCCACCCCCCCCGGACGAAAAAGTTATTTTTTCGTGGTACATTTTTTGTAGAGGCTTTGTTAGCTTTCTCCCTCTCCATTGCTTATGCTTTCGTGTGCTGGTGTTTACCGCACGCAGAAGTGCACAAGGACCTTGCTACGACGTAGTTGTTGGATAGGTTTGCGATAATTAATGGTGTGTACATTCGGCGCTGGAAGATTGCTACTTATTATAAATAGCTGTGATGGCAACTTGGTGATGGGCTACAGGTTGGATGGGCTACTAACTTCTAGCTGGTTTTCAAGTTTTGGGAGTACAGTGCTTGGGGACACCCCTCAAGCTAGAAGTATCTTCGAACTTTTCAATGCTTCTGCGACAAGTCTGCGACATTTGACCTCGGGCGAATAATAATGCAAAATAGCACACGATACGCCAGAACCAAGCCGTGGAATCCAAGCATACTCAATGCGGCAACATACCGAGGAGGGGCTGCCGATGAGCCTACGGCAGTAGCATCACCTTCACCACGTGCAACACCCGTCCACAATTGCAATTACCGTGCGTTCAAGTACTTATTCACTCCCCCAGGCCCCTCCACCTCCCTCAACAAGACTAAAATATACCGCCGTTTCCGCCCTCCGCGTCCCCCCTCACCCCCCCCCTACCCTCCCCCTGCTCTTCCTCCTCCCTCCCCTCCACCCCCCCCTCCCCCTACCCCTCCTCCTCCTCTTTCTCCTCCGACGAGGAGCTCTCGTCCTCAACCGAGTCCCCCTTCTCCGCTGACGACTCGTCTGAGAGTGACTCGTCTGAGAGCGACTCATCTGTACTATCAACCCCCACCGCCCCCGACGAGACCTTACGACGCACTACGGGGGCTTTGCTAGCCGTACTCTTCTGGTGTGGGACCGTTCGGCGTGCGACGGGGGCTCTGACAGGCGTACCCTTGCCCTTTACCTTTCCCAACACTGCCGCCTTCTCAGCCTCGCCTACGGCAAAGCTCCTTGTGAACTTCTCAGTGTTGGGATCTGCCTCGT
Source organism: Ectocarpus siliculosus (assembly GCA_000310025.1). Taxonomy (NCBI): domain Eukaryota; class Phaeophyceae; order Ectocarpales; family Ectocarpaceae; genus Ectocarpus; species Ectocarpus siliculosus. Next base: position 41,924 of record FN648754.1, on the reverse strand, counting down.
TCAGCGCCAGCGAAGTCGCATGCTCGCTTTCTACGTGGTGGGACATTGAGTACTTCCACACCCACCTGTCAGGGCTGCAAAACAAGCACTTCAGGGTTGCGTTGGTGCAAGGTGTAGATGACGTGGACTTCAACAACGCTTTCAGGCCTAAAGCAACGCGACGTGATCGCGAGTCCAACTTGGGCGCGAGAGAACAGGTGGAGTGTATCTGAGGCGCAGCCTTTCCGTGTTTGCTTCGACAACCCACTTCTTGCACTTCACTCTTCGTGCTGTTACGAAGTCTCATGCTGCCCGGCGGTGCGCTTGTCCACTCCTGAACCGTCGCCGAAGTTGTATCCACAGCGGCACACGAACTCCGAGCCATCTGCTCATCTGCTCGCTCTCGGCAAACGCGGTTTAGCCAAGCCGTCTTGTCGAAGGGAGTCGTTGACAGGTATCCCCTCCCGAAGGAGACTATGCTCATTGTGACCACTCCTCCCAGGCTCTCTCTCTCTCTCCTCTTCTACGGACGGTACCGTTGCTGCGGTGCACGCACAGGGGCTACGTGGGTTGCCACTACCCCCGTGCATGAAATGTGCCCCCCTTATATATAGGATTTAGTATGAGCGTGTTTATATAGGATATTGTATGGCGTCGGGGGGGGGGGGATGGGCCTTCGTACCCCCTTCCCCCCCCGGAGAGGTCTCAAAAAACGTTTTGTCGGGTAGGTGTTGGAAAAAATTTTTTTGGGCGCCCTTGATGAGAACCAAATTTAAAGCCGAGACAACACCACCACAAATGGGACATGTTCAACACTGCGGCTGGATCAATGCTCTCAGACTTGTCTACACTTGGCCCGCTGCCAAGTGTTGTAAGCGTAGGTACTGTTGTTGGACAATGCGATGACACGAAGAGTCACAGCCATGAATCATCGAATGAATGAATGAACGAACGAAAGTGGACAAGCAAGAGACAAACAATTCAAACCGTCGTACTTGATGGGTTTGATAGGTTTCAGAATTGGTTTGCCAGGCTTTGTCAGCGTGGAACGCGTCCCCGGGGTTTCGTCCCTTCGGGATGTGGGTGTCTACCCTCCCTCAGGTGACGCAAGACCACATTCGCATTGCCCGGAGAGAGACTGCTGTGTGTCTTACAACGCTTGTATTTCCGCACAAAACATCGGGCACGTTGTTGTTCTACATTGGAGCCAGCTCGAGCGGACAATATTTTGGCAGCGAAAACTCAGACTTCTATGATGTCTTTGATTGATGATGGCAGATTTCCGATGAGAACCGAATTTGAAGCCGAAACAACACCACGAATGGGAAATGTTCACCACTGCGGCTGGATGCATGCTCTCAGACTCATCTACACTTGGCCCGCTGCCAAGTGTAGTAAACGTAGGTACTGGTGTTGGACAATGCGATGACACGAAGAATCACAGCCATGAATCATCGAATGAATGAATGAACAAACGAACGAAAGTGGAGAAGAAACAGGCATATATTTCAAACCGTCCTATTTGATGGGTTTGATAGGTTTCAGAGTTGGTTCGCCAGGCTTTGTCAGCGTGGAACGCGTCCCCGGGTTTTTGAGCCAGTTTTCCCAACTTTGGCCGTCAACCACACGCGCCACGGGGGCCTACCAAGCTCCGGGCACGGGCCATAATGTACCGACGAGCCTCCTGCATGCCCCTGAGAAGGAACCGCGAGAAAAGACTCGCTGCCGCGAGGGAAAGAAACGCCGAAGAATGAAAAGTAACGAAATCTTATGTGTACATATATGATTGGTTCTAAACGAGGAGTATGTGTCGGTTCACGTGTGTCAGTCCTGAATAATGAAGAGCTGTGTGGTGTGTCAACCAACGGTCTTGCATGTCTGACTTTGGGAAACTATCACTGCAGTAGGGCTCCTCAGAGCACAAACAAAACTCCCTCCATTGGACGAGGGTTCCACATTAACTTGATAGTCGGACGGTCTCTTCGAAAATCGGTCGGAGGTGTCAAGCTGTGTACGGCAGTAGCATGCAGTACGTTCCTCGCATCGAGTCGGTGTGAAAGTCTGCTGCGGTTGTGGCGAGGTGAGCTGCAACGACAAACAAAAACGTCCTGTTCAAGACAAGCGGTCAAGAGATGGCAGGGCGAGGCAGAAGTGACACGGCGGCAGAGCCGCGGATGGTGACGCGAGTCCCACTCGGGTGAGTGTGAGCGAGGTGGTGCTCGGCTCCACCCAGAAGCCGCCCCAATATTGGAAGACGCTGTCCGCTGCCGCATCGAGGCGGTTTCTGCTTCGGTACGCTGAATACAAGCGCGTGGTGGCGCGCGGCAACGAAGGTCGGTGGTGCAAATGAAGCCTACAGCGATATCCGAGTTGCTGCTGGTGCACATCCGCAAATGCTTATCTTTCGTATACAAAGGCAAGAAAAACCTGACGGAGGCAGATCTGCTGCAAGGTCTGTCGCTCAACGCCGAAATTTCGTGAGAGGCTTGGGTTGAGCCAGCCGAGGCGAAGGCGGGTGTGACCCAGGCGGCTACCATGAAGCCGGGCGCTTCTGTTCTCGAACGAGTTTATGCTGTTCATAGCGCGTTGGAATACTACCAGGCAGAGCACCCGAACGTGACGCGGCTGTACGGCGCCGCCGCCGACGAATGGCTCGAGGAATCGGCGGGCGTAGTCAGCAAGGCTCTGGTGAAAGGTCTTTCGCCTCCATAATTAAGACAAACGTGGAGAGCTCTCTGGAGCTCCAAGGAAACTGGAAGAAGGATCCTGGGTGTGTGTTAGCTGTCATGGGTCAAGGAGGCAACTTATTGGAAGAAGGTAGAGAAGGTCGACGTGGAGCATAAAGCTCGTCGCGGAGGTCGTGCTGCGGGGGAGAAGTCCGACAAGGTGACTCGTGGTGGCGCGTCTGATAAGCCAAAGGGACAGCGTTCCGGGGGTGGGCGAGGTGGCAAGTCCGGCTCTTTGGGGGAATTGCTGGATATGCGACAAGCCAGGCCATTTCGCTCGAGACTGTAAGAAGGCCTCGTCTGAGAATTCTGGGGCCAAGCCTGCGCCGGCGGCAGCAGCGTCTGGAAAGTCACCAGGGCGACCTCGTCAGCAGCAGCAGGCGGGTCAGCAGCGAGCAGGGCAGCAGCCGGGATCAATCGTCCAAGGTAGGGCTGCTTTTTCGGAGGAGTAGAAGCAAGGTGAGGGCGATGGTGTGGCAGCGTCACTTCCCCCGCCGCCTGTTCACGTTCAAGGAACCACTGCGTCGCCTGACGCTACGACAGTTCCAGCGTGGCGGTCCCAGACCATGGGTGGCGTCGCGAACCTGCACAACAAAGGAGTCGACGTGGATCGCACTGGTACTGTGGTGTTTGGCTGTTTTGTCTGCCCCGGAGGCATTTGAGTCTACGGTGTGCCCGGCGCGGGCGGTGCTGGACTCTGTGTCAGATCCGCCGACGTCAATGTCTGAGCACGTCGTTCGCAAGCTTGCGATCACTCATGTGTGGAGGGTGCGCATTATGTCCGGATGGCAGACGGCAGTTTAGTGCCTACAACCAAAAATACATATCCGTTGCGGTTGCCGTTGCACACGGAGTGAGATCCGTTGGTGTTGGAGCCATTCCATTTTTCTGTCATGCCTGGTGAGGACGACACGATCCTCCTTGGAGAAGCAACCCTGACGACGTTGGGGATAGACGTACACGGCAGTCTTGCCGCTCACGCGCGGCAAAAGGCTATCGCCTCCGTAAAGGGGATGGAGAACCCGGCGTTCCATGAATGCTGGCGTGTTGCTGTGGCGGTAGAGACGCTGCGGTATAACAACGAAGATGAAGCGATGGACGTTCATGATGAAGCGGTGGCTCGGGCGTTGTCTCGAGGGCCCAACACGTGTATGGCCCCAGAAAAAGAAGGGGTCCAGCGCAAGGGGGCTCTGGATCACGTGGTTCAACAGGCCGCGGGAAACGGCTTGTCGGCGGGTGTGACACGTCTGCAAGAGATCCTTGGAAGGCGGTTTGGCGCGTTTCGTCGGGTACTCTGAGAGGACCCTCAGGCGAAGGTGGAGCCACTGAAGGTGACTCTCAAGCATGGCGTGCAACCCGTCGAGGCCAAGGCGCGTGTTTACTCCCCCACAAAAGCTACGTGGCTGGCAGGACGTATGGCGGCTCTGGTTGCCATGGGTATGGTTATGAAGAATTTTCAGGCGGCGAGGGCGAGCCCGGCCATGGCGAGGTCCAAGCCAGGCCGTGTGGGTGATAGTCTTGTAAGTGACTACTCACGCGCGAATCTGCAATGGTAAAAGGTGCCAAACATAATGCCCAACCAGGAGGCGCAGATGTCCATCTTCCAGGGCGCGAAATGTTTCGGGAAACTTGATCTGTTGCATGGGTACTGGCAGATACCGTTAGCGGAGAGAGCGCGTGAAACTATTTCCATCGTCACATCAGAAAGGCTATTCCAGCCAACACGCGTCCCGCAAGGGGTGCTAAACGCGACGGGATACTTTCGAACAGTGATGAGGGAAATTCTGCGAGGATTGAACTGCGCGGTCTGGATCGATGACGTAGTTTGGTGGGGTATCGACGAGACTGATCTGCTGTACACTCTGGGCGAGATACTTCGGCGTGTGGAAGACAAGGGTGTTTTCGCCGCTGTGCACAAGCGTCTTTTGTTTGATACGAAGATCAGGTAGTGTGGCAAGGTATACTCTGGTGGGCAGGTGGCCCACGATCCTGCGCGTCTACAAGGGTTGCCCGACATGCGGAGGTCTGAGACGACAGGAGAACTGATGCAGTTTTTGCAAGCGGTAAATTGGTTGCGGACATCGTTGCCGCGGCTGGCGGAGGTGGTGGCACCTTGTTGAAGGAGTAAATGGCGTCGGCACCACGTCGGACGAGGAGGATTGGGTCGAATCATGTTATTACGAGCGAGGGATGGACGGCCGGCATGGTTGAGGCGTGGACTTCGCGGCAGGATTTGGTGGCGCATGCGGTGGCGTTGTCACATCCGAAGGATGGTTTTGCTGTGCTGATGTTTCCCGATGCGTCTGAAGAGCATTGGGGTAGTTTCTTGACGCAGGTGCCGCAGGAAGGGCTGGAGCGCGGAGTGTCCGTGGGAGATATGACCCACGAGCCGCTCGCCTTCCTCAGCGGTACCTTCAAGGGCTCTCAGATGAGGGTGGCGATAATCGACAAAGAGGGTTTCGCCATCGTTAGCACGTGCAAGCCGCTGGACTACCTTTTCTGGGCCGGTGTTAGTGTATGCACCGACCACAGCTATCTCGCGCAGGACATCTTCAATCCTCAAGCGTGCGTGTCGTCGTTGCCGAACACTACTGCCCAGCGTCCAGAGCAGTGGAAGATGGTGTTGGCGCAGTTCCAATCTTCCATCATGCACATCTCTGGCGAGAGGAACTGCTGGGGGGACCTACTGTAGAGGTGGGTCAACGTTTCCGCGGTGAAGGTTAGGGCTGGGGCTGTGTTTGGGCCGAGCGAACCTGACGACACGATGCCGTCGAAAGAGGTTATTCGTCGAGTTCAGCAGAGTGCGCGCGAACAAGTCAAAACTAGGGCGCATGGAGCGGAGGTTTTCATGGCGCCGCATGGAAAGGCCGTGAAGGACTGGAAGGAATTTTCGAAGCAAGGTGAAGGGGCGCGAGGTCATGTGGATTCCTGAAGATGCCAGAGAACTACAACAACGTATGGTGGTCTGTGCTCATATGCAAGGCGCCGGACATCGGGGTACGGTGGAAACAAGAGTGCTGCTGTTGGTTTCGAATGGAAAATCTGGTGAAAGAGTTTGTCAAGCAGTTCTTGCATTGTGTAGATTCGAGGGCGAATGAAATGATTCCAAGGCCGCTTGGAAAAGCAGTGCATGGTACAAGGCCGGGCGAAGGAATTCATTTTGTCCAATTGTATTTTGGCCAGAGTGGGCCGTTGAATGTCGAAGGCTTGGACGAAAGAGCTGGATTCAAATATATGTTAGTGGTAGTGGATGATCTTAGCAACTTCGTGTGGTTAGAACCAACGGAGTCATGCACGGCCGTTCTGGTGTAAGACTTTGGGTGTTCCGCAGATGTGGGTCAGCGATACCGCATCGCACTTTAAGAGTCAAATCATTACCAAACTCGAACAAGCTCTGAAGGTGAAGCATAAATTCGCGGTAGCAAATATGCCACGGAGTAACTGAACTGTCGAACGCATGATGACATAAATTATGCGATGTTTGAAGACGGCTTTGCAGGAAGAATGGCGCGACTTGCGCGAGTGGGTAGATTTGGTTTGTAGCCTCGCGCGCGCGTCGAATGGTGTCAACCCCATCCTACAGCAGTACACCGCTAACAGCCTCTCCAATCAGCAGGTACTGCTGCATGTTTCTGCATACATCAACAACCGACTTGCACCTTGTACCATTTTTGTGGGAGCGTGAGCGTCTTGTCCCGAAGCATACCAGCTCTGTTCATCAGACAGCACCTGTTGAGGAGTTAATTATCGCCGTTGGTCATATTTAACATAAAGGCGCAGCACGCATGCATGCGATTCGTCATGGCTGCCATCGTGTTGTCTCATCCAATGATATATGGGGGTGTTTGATTTAATTAATTGTTTTTGGGTTTGGGTAGAACATATGGAGGCAAGACCAAATATTTCGGGCACAAGCGCCTTGCAGGCGACGCTCTGTGGCCATGTGCAAAATCGCCAAAGTTTGAGAAGTTGAACTCAACGCGGGTAAGCTCACGGACAGAAGGCTGTCCCCTAGCACACACGAGGCCCACTCTTCGATATAACTTGTGGTGAAAAACTCCTTTCTCAGCAGCAAAGAACAACGAATAGCCCTGGTGCCAGGTGTCAGTCAGTGCAGCCCGGCTTTCGTATGAGCAAAATCGTGTACGGAGGAACAGTTCTTCTACGAACCCTCTCACACTCTCACACTTGCCACTGCTCTGCCAAATCTAATTAATCCATACAATCTCAAGTAATTAAGCAATATTCGGTTTTTAGGAGACGATAAGCATACCTCCTTAGTACTACGCGTTCGCAAGAATACAAAGGTTCAGGTAGCGTGTATCATCCTTTCCGTTTGAGGCAGGTAAAAGCAACCCAAACGTACACACTTCGCTCCAACATCGCAGAATCACTGCAAGTTATTGCAGCAGGTGTCCCGATATAGTGCCGGTGTGTGTCGAGGAGGGTGGACCGGCACTGTACCGCCTACCGGCACTATTCTTGGCCTAAAAATACCTCGATAGTGCCGGCTTCGCACTAGTGAGGACTGTTCGACTTTACGGGGCTGACGGTGTATTTGGATCAATTGTGGGGTGGGCGACGTGAGAGGGCTACTTTAAGAATAGTGAGGCTGCTAGCCTATCGAACACACGGCTTTGGTCACCTTAAGATAAACTTGACCATATATATTTGTTGCAGTATTGTTCTCGTCTCAGCTCAGCACACACCAAGGTAGAGAACGTCGCCGCGCCTTCAAACCGTAGACCGTGCTGCCCGATAAAAAGTTACCTCGCTATCAATGATCTATTGTTGTGGCAAGAACACCGTAGCACTATGCAGGCAACCTCGAAGGCAAAACCCTCGACAGCGAAAGATAGACGCTCATCATGCGCGCGCCAGAAGTACTTTCGGGGGTAAAACATGGAAGACATAAGAGTACCCCCCCCCCTTCCCTTCTCGGAGTAGAGATCGCAAACGAGTGCTCGTGGAATGCACACATGTCCAAGGTAACGGAAAAGGGCAAAGCACGAGCAGGGAAGCTGCACCCAATACTCGCAAACCGGCACCTCGATACACGCATCAAATTGGCGGTTTTGAAGAGCGTAATCGTACCGCCGCTAGAGTACGCCGGAGAAGTATGGGAAGGAAATAAGAAGGTAGTGAAAGAACTCGAGGCGGCGCAGATGAAAGCAGCGAAAATCATCCTAGGATGCTCCAAGCGCGCAAGTAATGCAGCCGTCAGGGCAGAATTTGGGATCCAATCCCTACGGTCGGGAAGAGACGCAAGGAAGCTGACATGGCAGTATCGCATGTGCGGGATGGGAGAGGAGAGGTTGCCGAGAATAGTATGGGAGGCGAAGTGGGCAAAAAAAAAGAGGGGTAGACAACCCACGGAATGGGTCAAGGTTGTACAGGACGTATGGAAGGGGTTCGACATCGACGAAGATGAAACGCTGGAAACGGAGGGTCTACAGCGGTTCAAGCAGATGATATATGTTGCTTGTGCCGAGAGAGAACAGAATCTAAAGGAAGACACCAAGGATAAGGAGGTTCTAGCAGTGTACGAAATGTTGAAAGAAGGAATAGGGTTCAAGGATAACCTACATGGACCAATGGATGCAGGGACAAAGCTTGAGGTCAAATTCAGGACCGGGGACATAGGCCTTCGAGAACGCAGACGAAGACATAGGACGGTAGATGACGAAGACGACAAGTTCAAATGTGATTGCGGCTTCGAATGCGAAGACCGTGTTCGTGTAGCCGCGGAATGTCGTTTGTACCAGAAGGAGAGGAAAGTGTACATGACTGAGCTGGGAAAAATACAAGGGACGTACAGGGATATGTTTGAGACATGGAATAGGAAGGAGAGGACGGTAGCTGTACTGGGGAGTAGGAAGTGGTTTTAAAAGGCGGGAAGGGATATCGTTAGGATAGACAGACTAGGGAAAACATTTTTGAGCCACCTTTGGCAAAGTAGGAAGGAACGATTGGCCATCGGTGATCGGTCCTGTGGGAACAATGCTCCGTCCCCTTTAGGACGCGTGGTCAATGGTCTAACAGCTAAGGCATGCAAAACATGAGAGTACGCCCCGCCCCGCTCCTTCTCACCCCCCGGTGTTTGCCATCGGGGTTGGGTTTTCGTCGCTTGGGTAACGACGTTATAATATTCTAGCAAAACGGACGTGGCGTCGTTGTTGGACCCCCAGTGCTTTGCTGTGCTTTGTGCCCGGTGGTTCGGTCGTTTAGCGAGGTGGTCGTTTGGGGCATCCATGCCGCCCTTCCCCCGCCCGGATGAAACTGGTCGCAGGTCATTCTCCCTCTCGCCAAGGAGCTTCTGGGCGGTATTGGCGCGCAGCTCGCGGCAGCGGTTAGCGTCCATCGGCAATCCCAGGGAGGGGGTGACTCCGAGTCGGACGCCAATGACGGCACCGAAGACCCACCGGGCTTCAACACCCGCCGCACTATCCGGGAGCTTATCAAGACGAAGGAAAGGATTCCCCGGCCGGAGGCGACAAACATCACAAGACCGTCCTCGCTCGGGAAGACTAACCCTCGAATCTTGTTGCCTTTGTACACTTTTCGCTGTCTGTTGTTGAGCAAGTGCGTGTTGACACTCCTGGTAGAAGAGGGATATCACGAAGCAATTTTGTGGGTCGTGCACGTCCTGAGCCTAGATGCATTCAGGAAGGGTGCAGTGGTGCAGCCATCCCGGACTTGCCCTTCCGCAACGAGGTTTTTCGGCTCAGCATTCCAACCGCTGATGTTTCTTTTGTCGTCTCGCCCGACCAATATACAAGGTCATGATGTTCGTCTCCGTCCAGGAAGCTCGGGGCAAACTGCCGGCAGCTATCGAATGCTGGCTGGAAGTCGCCGAGGATTTGTTTTTCCTTACAACTACATAAACGTCGTTCTGGATGTCGACGACGCTGAAACCGCCGCCACCCACGACAACCTTACTGACGGCGTCGGCGACATGAGCGACGCTGGCGGTGACGATGAGGAGGGCAGCGGTGAAGAGGAGTATGGGTAGAGACGAGAGCAGCGGTGGAGAGGAGGGCAGCGATGAAGAGTCCGTCCAGAGCGATCAGGAAAACGGCACCGAGCCGGAGTACGTCCCGGGCAGCAGCAGCGAGTACGGCAGGGACATCACCGGAGAAGGGATGAGTGCTGGCGACACTGGAACTGAGGACTAGAAGAACAATCTAGGCGAGTACCCCATGTTGTTTTGTGCAGTGCATCCAGTTCGTTCGACTTGGCTTTCCACAGTGGCGGTAGAAAGATACGTAGGGTGTTTCAAGGTGTCCAAGGCCAGGAGGTCGCTAGGAGGGTGGGTAGTACATCCCAACTCCTCAATTTCCCGAGGCAGAAATATCCCTTTGAGCTTTTGGGTAACTGCCAATGCAAGTTATTGTCAGTACCCCTATTATATGTAGAAGATAACCCATTTCCACTGGAGTGTGTTGGAACTTTACGAGGTTTTTGGTCGTTCAAGCCTAAGACCTCAATTGACACTCAAATTCATGGTTGTTGGCCGATCGTCTGCAATACCCTGTCGATTCCACTCGAAACCAACTTCCTGGGCCGATCGATGGCACCGTCCCCGGTTTGTTTGTTTTGAACGGCCTGTATAAGTTTCAGTCACACGAGGGAAGAGTTCGCGTCAGCGCGACTACGGCGTGACGAACATCTTCTTCAAAAGGCCGACGAAACGACCGGTGGGTTTCTTGGGTTCTCTGGCATCGGTTAGGCACTACCGTCGCGGCGCTTGTTTTCGATGGTTGGAGATGGAGAGCATGTCAACGCCCTATGTTTCTTGTGTTTTCGGTCAATATCCAGACCATATCGTATGGGCGGACGGAACGGGTGTTGACGATGGCGTGCCGTCACTCGCACCGGAGCACTTGGCGTTCGCCGTTGCTTGTTTGCGTCGTGGAAAGTCCGATCGTTCGGGTGGTACGTTGGGCGGGATTTCGTGTGGAGCCTGGGTGAGTTGGGGGAAAGTGGATCAGGGAGGGCGGCTGGGAGGGGGGGGGTCAGCTTTAAAGGTGTTACGTGTTGTTGAAAGCTTCAACCTCGGGCGGTGACTTTATGCTCGCGTTAGCGACCGCCGTATTTTTTCGATTCGCTGGCATCTGTGACGTGCCCACACCTTGGGGAAGGGGCACGAGGACCGTTATTTCGTCGAGGCCTACTCTGTATTGGTGTCTTATGTTTGTTTGGGAGGTCGGTAAATCTCCGGACCGTATACTATATGCGGAGAAGTGTCTACCGGGGCGTGTTTCCTCACTCGTACCGACTTAGTATCATGAACATTTGTTCTCCTCTTGGCTTTCTTGGTGCAATTGCTTGTTTGCGCGGGAGGTCGAGAAGTGATGAGCCGGTCGAAAAATGTGTGTGTGGAGCCGTTCATGGCTGTGTGGGGCTACGTAGTATATTTTTTACATCAGCATGGCTCTTTGTTCGGGAAGCCGCGGCCATCTTGTCCGCCCGCGTTCTGCCGTAATTATCTCGCGCGTGCATGCATAACCTGTTTTGCGGAGTGCATGCCCTAATAGAAACACGGGGCACGATTGTGGTTGCTGGGACCTTGCGTTTGTCGAGTTAATCATTATCCAACCTTGGTTTGAGGCGTCCTTCTTTGTATCTGCAGAATAGTCTGTACTTTGTTTTTGCCGGGGTGTCATGCGCTCACCACGGTGTTGACGCACGGGAAATTGAATATGTGCAAAATGCGCTAACGCATTAACGACGACGAATTAATACAAAATAACACAAACCTGGTACTTTTATCTGGCTGCGAACGTTTCTCCCGGGCGGGCAGAACAACGTTGCATGATCAGAGGGCCCAATCTGGCGACGTTGTAAGCCAAGGATTTCCCTAACCCACGAGGTTTTGCTCTGTATGCTTACCTGACCTGGCCAGATTATGCCACCGGGGTAAGCAACCTGGAACGTTGTATTATCTGAAAATAGAGTGTTTTTTTTTCGGCATCGTACATGGGTGCATACAATATGCACCTGGGCCACCTGTGTCGCCTTCGTGATGACCTTGGGGCCCTATTACCTTTGGCAAGGTCCTTCTAAGGATCGAGAAGTTGTAGACCTCAGATATGGTTCGCCTGTGTGGTCACCTTGTGGCTTTTAACCTTGCCCAGGGTGCGTGCAAGGTTCCCGCCGGACCTTGCACAACGTTTGACCTTGCATTACCTTGGGGCCTTTTCTACCTTGCGCAAGGTCTTTCTAAGGTCCAGCCATCGTAGACCTTGGACATGGGCACCCTTGTGGTGACCTTGGAGGCATTTTTACCTTGGCTAGCGGGCTTGCAAGGTCTGTCCAAGGTACCGGTGGTGGGTCAACCTTGTGCAAGGGGCGGTAGCGTCCACCCGTGCGGGCACTGCGGTCCTTCCTTCCCCCGCACGCTCTGTAGCTTCCGTTCGCCACTCAACTTGCTACACCGCGGCGTGCATTCTTGTCAACGGAATGGCAGGAGTGGGTTCTACTTTCGTCCCTGGTGACCCCGAATTTTCGAACAGTTACTGAAACTACCATCCGAAACTGTCACCTCACTAAACCGCAGTTTATTCTATCTGTTCGATCAATAAACGTTCCTTTATTGTTTTCTTTCGAATTGCCTTGATTAATATTTCTGTGGCCTACGGAGGGAGACTCCTCCGTACCACACGTTCCGCACGGCGCAAGGCCTCTGCGGTATCCTAACGTGTCTCTGCTACTAAAACACACAATCTCCCTCCGAATACTACCAGACGGGACGAAACGGTTGCACAGTAGCAGTCTCGGGCGATTGAGCCTCCCAATGGTACGCACTACCATTCAGAAAACACCCCAATGCTACGTCATACTTCTACGTGGCAAACGGTTGCACCAACTCCGAGTCACAGATAGATTAAGAGGCCTCTCCTAAGCGAGTCCTCGCTCGTAACATCTCCTATCCCTCACCTTCGATAGAAAAGGGGTGGGTGGGCGGGAGAAAATCTACGAATCTACGGTTCTGCTAGCTAGGTCCAAACTTCGATGTAGCTAGCTGCTGCCCTCCTTCCCGCGTGACCCTCCGACGTGGGCTGCGTGTTACACACTGTGCATTCCTCAACACGTGGCCCTTGGTCCAGTAGACATGCGTCTATCCAACTCTTGCTGCAGGAGCAGCGAGGCAGCAGAATGAGAACTCCGTGAGACCTTTCTCTTTGTAAGACCCCAGAAAACTGCACCAAGACAACCCAACCACCACGCCCCCAGGGCGGCACAACAAGAACACGATTATAAAAGTAGATCTGGGAGATGTTCCGAATTTTTCCGTGCACATAAAACTTCAGTTTATTCGGTCTTCGACAACAAAATTTCATTTTATTGTTTTCTTTCGAATTGCCTTGATCAATATTCCTGTGGCCTACGGGACCAAAACCGTTGCACAGCAACAGTCACGGACGATTGAGCCGCCCAATGGTACGCACTATCATTCAGAAAACACCCAATTCGAAGTCGTGCGATATCCGCTTCGGGATACAACAGTATTATTACTTGTCGGGTCGTCCGATGTCGTGCATTACGCTTACTAGGGTTAAGGATTGGCCCCCCGCCCCCCAATGGGCCTGGGGGCCAACATCCCGGCCCGATGGTAGTGAGTGTCCGTGGGGAAGCAAAGAAGAAGAAGAAGGGTAGAGGATTTGTAGAGGGAAGAAGTGGAGAGGTAAGGAATTTGTGAAGAATTTTCGGCACTCGACGAGCGCGCGGTCCTGCGGAGGGGGAAGGGGCGTGTGAGTCCATAGTCTGGTCTATCGGAAATTGTAAAGTCGAAAAACCGAAGTACACATTATGCACATTATGATGGAGGTTGCCGACAAGAAAGGTACGAAGAGAGGAAATTGCACCCCACGTTCGAAGTTGGTGTGAGAAGTGCCGGAAGGAAGGAGTGCGAAGGGAAGAAAAGAAAAAAGAGACGTCGATGTTTGCGTCGTGGAACGACCTTCTGTATGACGCAGGTATTCACGAATGCAAGACGGAGAGCTAAAATACCCATCATGAAGGTCAAAGCGCAGGACATAACTACATATAACCCATGCGCGGAGAAGTTACCACGGAGGCTCATGAAGGAAAAGTTTCAAGGCCGGCTGCGAAAGTTTGACGACACAAACATGTAATTAAGCGACGATGGCAAGCGCAACGGAAAAAGTGCACAAGAAGAAAAATGCATACAAAAAAAGAAAATGCCGGATGCCGACCTATGGCTGTCTTGGAATGGAGGGATTCCCAGAATTTCCAAGAGGCAATCCACAAGTATGGAGCCGACGACGATGAAGGACACACATACGGTACGCGAAGAGGTACAGGGGAAGGAAACGCAAGGGGAAAAAATCGTACTTGAACGCAGTCCTTCCTCAAAACGCAGGTACCTACACTACAGTAGAAATGCAAGACCTGGAGGTAAAATACCCATTGTGAAAGTCAAAGCGAAGGTCATAACTGGACATGATTCACGCGCGGAGAAGCTGACACGGAATATATTTTCGATATCTGCATGGGAATGTGGTTGTGACAACAGTAGGTGTGAGGCGTATGATGCAACATGTGGTGTTCACGGGGAAAGAATGAAATGTTCATGTCAGGACGGAATACAATCTTCAGTGGGAGGGAACTACGGTGGGCAACCGTCGGCAGGTCAGTCGTATTGCAGCACCACAAAAAGAAATGGAGGGCAGGTAACTCTGTGTACACACCTCAACGTGAGAACACGACGTATTTTCGGCGAAAGTGGTACTATGGTAGTGAAGGGAATCTCACCGTGGGCGTTGGCCGGCGCCGATACACTTGTAGTCGGTTGGAATCCTCGTCCCAAGGAGCTTCGTTCCAACACTGGCCGTTCGCGTAGCGTGGTGGAGATTTGGATGCCCCGAAGTGGGAGTGGTAGTGGACGATGTCTACAGCATCGAAGGTGGGGTCCGTTGGCCGATGGAAGTACCTTTCGAGTAGGGTGGGTTTGGGAGTGGAGCCATCCGCCCTGGTCTGCGCAGATGTCCTGCGGTCATTCAAGTATATGCCTGGGGACGGCAGGACGTTCGTTGTTCATTGTACAATGAAATGATGTAAAAAAGAGATAGAATAACCCTAGCGGCAAATCGAAAGGTGGGATGTCCACGACCACCGTGTGGGGCGGACATGACGTGGAAAATACAAAACGGACGAGCGACGGCGATGTGCACATGGTGGAGATGGGCGACCATGTACCACTGACAACAATGGTAGACACAACAAGTACGAAAATTTCGTTATTTATCTTCGGCGGCAGGTTGGCGGAAGTGCATGTCGTTGATGGTGCACCTCCATGCCGCTTCGGTCGCGGTTAAGCAACGTAATGATTTCCATTGCTTGATGGTGTCAATGGTGTCGCTGGTCACTGCGGTGATGGAGAAAGAAGATCGGTCCGAGCCCTTGTAGATGTACCTGGCCAATGGTTGCAACATTGAAGTAGGCAGTGGAGGATGCGAGTGAGCAGACTGTACCAGTATCAAAGTCGAGAAATCTGCGAGAATCCATGACGCAACAATGGATTGTAGGGTGTAGTTGGTGGCTCAAACAAAAAAAAAACAATTATCGCAACATTGAACTAGGCAGTGGAGGATGCGAGTGAGCAGACTTTAACAGTGTCAAAGTCGAGAAATCCGCGAGAATCCATGACGCAACAATGAATTGTAGGGTGTAGTTGGTGACTGAAACAAAAAAAACAGCAATTATCGCAGGAAATACCTTAGAGAAGGGGGGCATCACTCAGTGTTGATAGATACGTTCAAAATGGATACGACGGCAGCAGAAGAAAACGAAGCACGAAGATAGGAGACCGTAAACCAAAATCGATACGTGTACTTAACGCGAACATGTAGGAGACGATGTTGACGGAGGCGCTGACTTCAACGTTGAAGTGGGCGTTGAACATTAAGAGCAAGGTGCTGTTATAGGGCACGATATCACCGTCGTTTTCAGAACGCCGGTAGAGAGGATATCCCCTGGCGTCGAATGTCGTAGCTTGCTGGGCCGGCTTGGGGAAGCGCTTCTTGCATTGTGCGTGACCTTCCCTGTAACACAAGCGTCGTTTGCTCTTGCAGCCAGTGTGAGTCATGAACTTGTCGACAATCGCGAACAGCTCCGGCTCCGATTGTTCGTCCGGCCATGTTGCCCTTATGTGGCGATCGACGTTGTCGGAGTTGTCGGGTGCCTCTTCATCACACACTGCACATAGAAATGGCCGAAAGGAGTAGACATCGCATGATAAAATGGATGACACCTCATCGCGGGAAAAGGAACCATTAGACGAGATTAACATAAAGCGGGGCGGACCATGAAGCAAAGTACACGCAAAGCAGAGACGGTCGCCGGGCGAAACAAAAACAGTGTGTAGGTGTTGGGTCGATGACAACACGAAGTAATCGGAATGTTCCATGAGATATGTCATTTCGTTCATGTAGGAAAGGGATTGCCCTCACCTTTGAAAACGATGTGGGAGTGGGGAAGTCCTCATTTCTGTCGGACACAAGGGATTTGCGGTTGTACACGTTGCGGCGCGCGATGGGGGCGGGACTGGCGATGAGGGTCGGCCGAGGAGTTAGGAAGAGGTGGTGGGATATAGATCGTGGACGGAACGGTACGCTCCCAAAATGACGTAGACAGACGTTGGTAGCAGAGGAATTCACCTGAAATTCAATGACCGCGATCCTGAAGATGATTCTGCCGAAGAGTTGAGGTAAAATCTGTGGGGTCGAAGTTCGGGGGGTAGGAATGATCTGTGAGTGAAAATGTTTCCTCCAGGAGATATGCGACATGTACACGATGTGGAAACGATAGGCGGAATGTCTATGGACGTCGTATGAGTCGTGACACGAATAATCGATGGGGCAGAACGCAAGGAAAACATGTAAACACCTTGAGCAGGGCATCGAGTTTCTGTTTGAACACTCTGGCGCAAAGTTGGGCGCGATCGAAAGATGTCTGTCCCGGATGTAATCGTTCTTGTATCTCCGGCCATTCCTGCGGAGTGCGAAGGATGAGATAGATATGTGGATGTTTAGTGAATACAAACTGCACATTTTGTCTGTCGGTATACTTGTGTCGTACACGTGTTCGTACCGTAAGGACTCACTGTGTTGCACGTGACGGTGAGGAAGTATGATGGCCGCCCGAAGTGGCGTAGAATCGCCATGGACTCCGTCAGCTTCTTCGCTTGGTCGGCGAATCCCCAGCTAAAACTCGATGGGACGATGATGGCATCGACGGGATCGTGGTGGGGCTGCGGTTGCCGGTAACGTCGCGCAACTGCAGACGCGCCGTGCATCGACGTCCGGTACTTGTCTTGGTTATGTGCGTGGAACGAGAGTCGTTGATCTTCGATGCAACTGAAAACGTCGATGAGAAGTTCGTTGACCAATGGCCCCAGTTTCTCGAATCGTGGTTCCCTGAACAACAACTGGGTTACCCATTGTGCTAACGTAACGTGATTTTGCGACCAGTCGTGCTCTTCAGGTCGGGGTGCCATCCGGATTCCCCACCGTGCGGAAACAGCAGGACGAATGTCAAAGGGAAATAGTTACGATTGAGGTAACTGATGGTGTTTATTTCCCCTGTGAGCGTCCTCGTCATGGTGGTCTTGTCTGTAGGCATGACCCCCCTGCTGTGGGTGTCCACAGCTATCATTTCTGACGACGGTGCACCAGGCGCGGAGAATGCCAAGGTGCTCGAAATAGCAGCCGATTCAGTCCTGGAAAAGGAACGGTGGAAGTGGAAATGATGTAGAATGATTCGCACCAGATACGTGAGAAGTAGAACGGATGGATAAAAAAAAACTCCCGTTCTGCACATCCCCAACATATCATAGAAACATATGCACAATATGGATACGAAGTGGTATGTGGGGATGTTGGCAGCAGGAAGCACGTTCGACATGTCTAACAGAGCCAAATGATACTCGAACATTTTGCTGTAGTCTAACTTTAAGTATAGGTCGTGACGGTAGGCACCCACCGAGTGCTCATGGCGGCTTTGAGGCGTCCGACATAGGGTGATGTGGATCGCAACTCGCGCAGTATCGTCGTCATGGTCCCTTTGTCGAGGTGGCTAGAGACGAAGTTGGGGTCATGTAGGAGTCATTGAACGTTGGAATGGCCGTCGTCTCGAACAGAATGGTAAGTTCTGGCCAAAGAGATGGGCAGGAACGGTGTACATGGGGGAGAGCGCAGGATGTACGAACTTGTGATGCGGTGTGTGAATGGAATATGAACGGAGGAGGGAAATTATTGTTGATGTTAGTGACATTGTTTTTTGTATCGGAAGGTGTACGGGTATTGCGTCGTACAGAAGAAAAGACGAAAATATGGATGTATTGTATTTTGTAACACGAATAAAGATATATACGAAAGATCACACGAACTAATCTACACTCAATTATATGCTATCGAACGAATCAAACGTGTTTTAAACCACGAAGGAAAATAGAAATGAAAGACCACACGAATGAATCTATACCTCATTATACAATTGTAGCATATATCGTTGCACATGTGAATCGATCTCACCTCCCTTGGACGGACAAGAGATGGTCACCGAAATTTTTTTTGAGTTCACCATCCTCCACGTTGAGCGACGCGAAGTTGCATCGGCAGTTATACATCCTCGATTCCTTCCTGAACCTCTGCGCTGATGGCTCCGGAGAATCGTACAATTCTTTCAATGAAGGGGGTAGTGGCGGCAGTCGAGGGAGGATGTACTTCCCATTCTTGCAACAAATGCCCTTGGACTCTTCAGCGAACAGTTTGGCGCCACAATGCCGGCAAGGATCTCCGGTCTGCGCTGTGATGCCCTGGTCTCGTCGCGCCTCCTCCAAGGCTCGCTGGCGGTCTCCAACAATGGCTCGTAATGAGGTGGAGTCGTCCTCGGCGTGAAAGATGTCGTTGAAGGGCAACCCCCTTTTGTTGTTGATGACGGTCGCTCTACGCCGTCGACGTGCGGCGTTGAGCTGTTGTGCTCTGTCGGCATGGCGAGTTCTACGACGGCTGTTGATGGCCTCTGCCGACGCGGAATATTGTGCTCTACGATGGGCGTTGAGGGCATCGGCGGAGGCAGCACGCTGAGCCCCTCGACGCGTGTTTATGTCGGTGGCGTTGACAACTCGGTACCGGCGGTTGCTTGTGTTTGTGTCGTCTCGACGGCGGTTGTTGCCGCGATCTGTTGGATCGGTCATGAGTTGGGGTGTACCGTGCGTGGTAAAGCACTGGGTTGCTGTGTGGTAGGGTTGAGCGCTAGAAACCTATTGGTGGGGCTGGACGTGTGAACGACGTGCGTGTCGTCTTTCGGAATCTTTAGGAAGGCCCAATAAAAATATTCAAATTTTCCCGATTGCTGTGTCGGTGTCATACTGCTACTTCATCCGTTGATGCTGATGTGCACCGAAAGTCGGGTCATACGAGCCTTTTTCCACACTTGGCGTGCGGCTGTTTCAACCTGATAGTATTACATGTTTGGGACACTCAGGCGCACGATCATGGTTTTTGTTGCCCTTTGCAGTTGGCATGGACTCCAACACGTAGTCGGTCTTTCCTGTAATTCCGCAGTACGCATCATCCTCACGGGGTGTCTAGTGTGATGGCAGTTGATTGAATAACCACTGCAGTCGTCCCCAAAAGATGCAAATCTTCGCGGGTACATCGAAGAAGAAAGCCATTTCAATTGGCAGTGCCTGCGACACGTTTTTGGGTCTTCTGGTGGAGAACTACGGTGTAGTGTTGTGATGAGTTGTTCGCGTACTCACTCCAGGAGGTATATTCAATGGGTCGGACGCCGGAGCACGACGAACTGGTGGCAAACGTCCCAAATGGTCGAGGGCGGTCGATAATATTAGGGTGTTTCAGTTTGGTGTTTGGATTCGAACCCACATGTGTGGAAGAAGTCCGGCGTGTACTAACAAAATTTAATGTGAAACAGACTACAGGTTACCGTCTTCTTCTTTTTCAACTTTTCTTTTGTCATCCTATCTATGTGACGTCAAGAAGTGGTACATCTTGCCATTTTTTTATCCTTTCCTGCGTCTCCGGGGTAAAATCGTTAAAAAAAATAAAACGGAACATGGACTTCGTAAAGATCCACCGGCCTCCGGTGGTGTCACACAAAAATGTCAACCTGAAGTTGTCCCGCTGTGAAGCAAAAACAGATACATATATCGACTTATCTACATATGCATGCACGCGTTTTTTTTTTGTCGTTGTTGCACGGACACTTGCTTGCATATTCACCGCTGTATGTATCGGACGGGGTAGCGCGTAGAAAATACCGTCACAACACAGCTAACCCCACACCCTTACGACCATGATCAGTCGGCGTCTCGTCGATACGATAGTCGCAGGTGGGCATGATGAAGGTCGCGACCCGTCCCGCGTCGTTCGATGCAAAATTATAAAAGCAAAAGTTTAACTGCGTAAAGATACGGCGGTCTCCTTGGCAGTGCCAAAGGACAATGGAAAAATGCCGCAGGGGAGATGTCCCTTTATGCTGTCTGGGAAATCGTAGACATACAGGTAGCTTTTTCTGACGCTATGAATTCATTGCTAATCTGACTCTGACTCTTACCTATGACAGAGATGGATTCGTTGTGTCATTTTCAGAAGAAAAAAAAATTGCATCATGTCGCAAAAAAATATATATATATGTGAGCGGGATAATAATAAATAGAACACCGTATCCTCTGTTGTTGCAGGCACGTTTGCTGCACAACCAACACGGGAACCCAAACCACTCTCGTCTTCCGGCGCAGAAGACTGCATGACGCAAGCACCGGTAGGAGAGTGCGGGAAAGATGCCGTGACAGCACAACTCCACTCTCCTACAACATCTATCCACAGTAGTACTGCCGTCGTCGGAGCACCATATATGTGGAAGATCTCGGGGGTGTCCTCCCGCGCAATAACGACAACGTCGCGAGAGCCCTGCGTGTGTATCTGTCGTCGATACACGAAGCAGCCGCACGACACAAGGACGGATGTTTACATCCCGTTGTAGTATGGTTAGCCGTGGCAGGAAGTATCCCATTCAGTCAGTTGGTCTGTAGTAAAAACACAGCAGCACGGTAGTCGAGCTATGCATGCAATTTTTTGCTGTGGTTGCAGGCATACTTTTGCCTCCACAACTCGAGAATCCCACTGCTGTATCTCGACCTACAAGACTCCAAACAACAAAGCAGCGCTGGCAGAAGTGCGTGGAAGATGCCGTCACAACACAACTCAGTCGACACTCGCCAACTTCTATGTACAGTCGGCGTCTGGTCCATACCGCTGTACGAAAAAAATTATCACAGCCAATTTTTTATTTTTGTTTTCCATACTAATAGCAAGAAATGTGCCACGTCACGACGACCATCCTGTGAGTATATATATAACATGATATTACCGATACAGAACTGTGCGATACGCACCCTTCACGCAGTTCGACCGCGAAACGGAACGGCACAGCTCAGCCGTCGGCCTTCGTGACGCGCCACCCGCCTAGAAAATCCCCAAATCGGAGGAATCAAAGAGTTCCCCCACCAAGGAGCGCAACGGCGAGCGCTACCTCAGGGAAACCCTAGTGTGTCTCTCGGCAGTGGCGTGCAGTAGCGGTAGTCAGCTGTGGTGCACTATAAAGCGCTAAGTATCGTTTGCCTTGCCCTTCTTGGTCGCCTTGGGCCTGAAGAGTGCATGTTTTTTTGTAGGGGGCAGAGAGATTGGTGCTGTCACACACCGTGGACAACAACATGCTGTCCGCTGTACGGGTTTGATGGCACTCGCCGCCGCCTATCTTGAGGGCTTCAAGACGTGGATTGTTCTCAGAGATCGAAAGCCAGAAATGAGAAAATGCGAAGCTTCTGAGAAATAAGAGGATGAGGAGGATGAGACAACCAATAAAATAAAGAAAAAGTTTATCGTCGAAGACCGAACAAACTGTAGTTTATTGTATTTGGGTTCTTGTTGTGCCGCCCTGGAGGCGCGTTGGTTCGGATGTCTTGGTTCGGTTTTCTGGGGTCCCAAAAAGAGGAAGGTCTCACGGAGTTCTCATTGTGCTGCCTCGTTGCTCCTGCGGCAAGAGTTTGTTAGACGCTTGTTCACTGGACCGAAGGGCCACGTTGTGATAAAAGATACAACGTGTAACATGCAGCCCGCTTTGGAGGGCCACGCGGCAGAGAAGGGCAGCAGCTAGCTACATCGATATTTGGACGATAGCTACCAATCATGTCGTGACTTTTCTCTCACTGGGCTGAGGGACGAGGCGGGATGATGACGAAGCATGCTTGGCTGGAGAGCACTGCCGCGTAGGGGACTGCTACTGCTCTGGAACCCGACACCCCCGTGTGGTATGTGCTTTCGTATCAAATCCCATCAATTTCGGATGTATCCGTACGACGCCGCCACATGAGATCACACAACAAGCGCCTTCGCCCGTAGTCTACTCAACGATCTGCTGTACTGGTGCTATTTGTACGAGGATTGTGTGCGCGGGCTACTTCTCGTCTGCCCCGCCAACGCGCGATTACTGCCATCGTACCACAGGACAAGCAGAATTCAACTCTATCTATGTTGTACATACGCGTGTACTGTAGTCGCCCGCGGCTATGCACACATACTAGTATTTGGATGTATGCGGTCGTGATAAAACGACGTATACATGCGCTGCGTGAAGTCGTTCTGCAACATTCTTTACACGCGAACGCAACAAAGGCGCTTAGCTTTGACTTCCGTCGCACACTCAATTAGATTAGCCTTTGACCCGAGCGCGAACAAAATATAGAATAGTCGCTTGTACGGTCACCGGCTACTGATTGTGAGGCTGACTTCGGCCACCGTCGCTCTCTCAGTAGGTTAGTCGGATGCCGACTGCGAACCCTTGATACTGCTTGACATGATTAATCGCTCGTACGATGCCCTGCTACGGAGTGCGTTGCCGGCTTCGGCCACCGCCACACTCTCAGTAGGTTTGTCGGATCCAGAGTGCAAAACCACAATAATAAGGGCCGTTTTAATCGTTTCCAAATCTCTGTTCCAAATTTCCAAATTACGATTCCAAATATTTGGAAGCCAGGAAGATTCATTTCAAACGCGCTGCACGGCAACTTTCCAAATAAATCTCGCCGCGTGTGATGGCGAGTTGGCATGCGCCTATAATCCCACCACGCACTCCACAGACAACGTCCCCACACGCGCGACACCACGGGAGGGCCCAACATAGATAGGGTTAGTGGTCACCAAGGGCAAATCCCGGCTGGATGCAGCGAACAGGGCGATTAACGGCGCTGCTGTAGGTCCAGCCACTTTCGGTTTTCCGTGCTCGGCAGGCCGCCAGACAACACCTCAGGCCAAGGCGAGCAAGGGCGAAGCAGCAAGATGCTGAGAGCATGTCCTCCTTGCTGGATATCGTCAGCCAGGTTGTTGAAAGGAGAAGCCATCATGTCTCGGGCCTCGAGGTTGCAGCAGCAGGTGTGTGAGAAGCTACTTCTGAAGTAGTTTTCTGTCTCTCTCGTCATCTGATTATGTATGTCAGCCTGGTGTGTCCGCCTGGTGTGCCGCCCGGTGTGTGTGTGTGTGTCGCTCTCGTCCCGGCTCTCTTGTCTCGCCGCACCACTCGCGCACCCGCATTATCACCCCAACCCTTCGTCTCGCACTGCATATCGACGCATGTGTCTGGTGGTATTCTTGGTTCAAAAACCTGCTGTACCCACATGTGTGCTTTTCTTGTATCATGGCCTCTGACTCTGTCTGTACGTTACATTTCGAAGCATGCTGGTGCAACTGCGCTGCTGTTACCCACTGCGTCGGTGTACAACAGTAGTCTGCCTGGGCACATACTACTTCTGCGTCGCCGAAACTACTGCTTATCTCCGAAACCAGCTGTAATATGTCAGTCAAGTCGGCAGCATTGGTAAATCGTTTTTTTTGGTAATCTGACATGAATTCCATGTACACAATTTGTACACCATATTTTTATATTTTCGCAGTCATGCGTTGTGCGTGTTATCCACAGCTGCAGCCATTCTGCCAGCGTGCGATCCCTGTGAGACAGGAGGCGGATTGTTTGGTACAGCAGTACAATGTATTCGTCAGAATACCCTCCACCACCCTGCGGCTATTGTCGTCACCAAATGTGCGTGGCCACGAAGCGAGAAAAATATTGGTAGGTTTGATCCTAGACCTACCGCTCTCTGCTAGCCCCGCACCCGCCAATGTTCGAGGTGCGAATGCTACAACATTTGACTTGAGCGTCCCGCAACGTGGCCACTTTTTTTACGCCTTCAAGGCGAAAAAGCCGCTGCAGGGGGCGATCGCACGTAATGCAGCCGGAAGAGCAGATTAAGAAATGGTGTCTTCCTCGCGTGACCGAGTGGACGGCTGGTAGAGGAAAGGCCTTCCTGAGAGCACAGGACTCAGCTGGCGCGAAAGCAGAGCTCGACAACGAGGATACAGCGCGGAGAAACGGGGTACCGACTACGGCATTCTGGAGGACTTCAAGAACGAAATAGTGAAGGTGATCTCCGAACGCCAGAATCGATTTAGGCAGCCAACCCCTTTGATTTTTCTTGTCGCCACAGGACGAGCTTGCACGATGATATCTTAATCCTGTTCTCCGCTGGCATCGGTAGGAAGGAACCGCCTTTTCTGAGCTATCCCACGCCCCCATCATAGTTGTGTGCCATCCGCCAACGTTGTTGCTACCTTGTCTCGAGTGCTTGCGCCAAAAAAAACAATCGTTATACCGTAGCAGTATTGCCGTGCAATTTCCGCCCACCCGGTCCCCCCCCGATCGCCCTTCTCGCTTATTTTTGCGACGGTTAACATGTCGCAGGTTGACGGAGCGGTGGAGGAATATCTCGCAGCATGAGGGAGGGATGAGAGCGAGAGGGAATTGGGTGGGGATATGCGGGGGCTCGTTGCTGTGGGGGTGATCCAGGTGGCGCACCTGCTTCATCGCCAAATATTCTGGGACACATTCGTTTAGCACAACGTGTTTTCGATACCTTCGGGTTTTGGCGTCCCTTGCATTCGTACTTGGTTATGCATGTCGATGTGGTTCCTGGAAGGCCGAAGCACTTGCCATTCTAGGTTTGAAAGGACGGGGGGGACGGTACGGTGGCAACTTTTTTTTTTGTTTCACGCCACTCGTAAAACCGTGGGATACTTGTTTCGTGAAAGGCGAAGAAAGCATTGGTACGTTGCTTTGTGCGTGCTACACGCAATAAATATTTGTAGGTAACGTTCCTCTTAAGGAAACAAGCATTGCATAAGAATTGAATGACACCTGCTGAAATGTAAGTGCAAAAATGTTTGGGACAGCATCACATGCGTGCGTACTTTGCGGAGCAGGAAGGAGAGCTGAGCCCATGCTCCAAAATATACTTCGGCCTGACACCGATGCCCGGCGACTTTTTTTTTTGCCCTGTAGTTGCCCGTTTGACGAACGACCATTCAGCATGGCTATGTGCATGGTCCATACAACGTCCGTGTTGTGTGTCTCGTTGCAAAAAATCGTGCATTTTCTGGAAACGTAGTGTGTTTATTTTTGTAGGTAACTCCCAGCTTGTAAAGTTGTGTGGTCCATACAACGTCCTTGTTGTGTGTCTCGCTGCTCTCCTTGTGCAGTTTCTTTTTTGGGGTGTGCGTTTTTTTTTAGGTCGTGTGGCCGCTGTATCGAACGCGGCGAACTATTCGCTTCGGCAAGCATGTGGTCACTTGACGATTGAATACAGCATCTAGCGTTTTTTGTTTTGTCTTTCAACAGCAGTAGCTTCGCAATTATAAGACAAAGAGTACTACTACAAGAACAGACTAAGAGGGCCCACCCACAGTCTACCTTGATCCTAACATCGCACCGCAAGCTACCAACAGAATGAATGTGCATGAGTGCGAAAAAACGTTTGTCCGTCCGACGTCGGAAGTCAACGGAGCACCAACTACGAAGTTGAGGGGGGGGGGGGGGGTTCCCCGGGTCACCTACGCGGGGTATCGCCACCCTGCCGCACAAGGCACGTGGCGAAACAAAACAAAAACAAAAGATTCTCCAAAACATCCGGAAGAAGTGGAAATAATCATGTTCTCCCCTCCCGTGAGACGCAACACCAAGTCGAACAAAACACCAAGCTACAGCCCCATCCCTGTATCAAACATGAACTAAACCTGAACGGCACCGACACAGCAAAAACAAAAAGAGAAAAAAAACACACACGTACGCACGTACGCACGTCTCCGCCCTGCAAGCGGGCAGGCGAGTCGCGCCTACGACTCCCGCATCCTGAATGTCTACGCATCTATACCATGCCCTTGTCCCGACCCCCCCCCCCCC
>FN648754.1:0-12363 GCA_000310025.1 Ectocarpus siliculosus | reverse complement strand
TGGCGGGGGGGGTAGAGAACAACGAGCCACAGTTAGAGAGATGTACTGTAGCTTTTTGCTGTTGTTGTAGCATTTTTGATGAAGAGCGGCCCAATTGTTTGTTTTTTTTGCAAGAAAAAGCTGTTTAGAGGGATCGTGATGTGCATGTACGTACGTGAAAAAACAAAAAATCGTGCACAGGGGGGCCATTTCGCAGCGAGTGTGTCCGGCCGTGTCTGTGTGCCGATAAATACACAGGAGACTCGAGTCCATTTCGTCATCTAGGCACGAAATTGCAGTTCAAGAGTGGTGCACAAAAAGTAGAATTTTGCCCGAACTGTCACAACTGCTTCCAGCTCAATCCGTGCTCGGTGCATCGAGCTAGCACAGCATCTGCGGCGAAATTGAAGTAGAGAACCAAGCGTCCTCGCCCAAAATCACAGGCAGGCGTGATTTTTTTTGTTCCGCCGGTCGGTGTGCTCAGCAGCAGCTGCTGCTCCTGTGCCAAAACACACACGCTACAGAGAGACAGGGCTGATGGACATGGGGGGCGGGAGACACACACACACCACCGGAAGAGCAAGGCGGGAGGGTGTGCCCTGTACTCTACAGCTGTTTGCTATCGGCGGAGGAAGCGAGAGGAGACGAGAAGAAGCGTTGGCTGTGTTGTGCGTTTCGCGAGCGGCAGCGTTTTTGTCATAAGCGGGAGAGGACAAGATGCACACCAACACGCGGCTAGACACCACTATTGATGATCAATGTGTAAACCTCTCCATACTTTTGTGCGAGGGCCTGGGGTGCCGCCTGTCCCTTCTGTGTGCTAGTCTGACCACAAATCACACGCTTTGGAGTTGTCTACAGTGCATAGATCAAAGCTCCAACCAGAGAGAAGAACAAACAGAGAAAGTTTTTTCTTGGGCTGCGATGTATGTAGCTGATGATCACACACACACCCCTTCTCTGGAAATCACACACCCCCCTACGCAGCACTGCTGCTGTGTGGTATAAACGAACATTGTGTAGCAACGCACGAGCCTCAGGTACGTTTTTCAACAACAAAGCTATTCCACATTACCCTCTTGTATTACCCGAGTCGACATACACACGTGACAATCTTTTCGTAGGAGTGTGAGGACAGACGCCCGTAAACACAACAGTACATCAGAGCGTGGCCGACGGTTCGTACAGCCGTGGTATAGCTTACTACCTTATCGGCGGGCGAAATGAAGGTTCGGGGGCGATAGCGCCTCCCGCATGCAACAAAATGTTGCTGACCTTCCCAACGTAAGGGTGGACGCGCGCGTTTTGACCACGTTTATGGGTCTGATGTCAACCTATTGGGAGGGTGAAAAAAATATACAGCACTAGTCTTCCGCCGTACGGGGCCGGAGGTAGGCAGTAGTAACCTGTTGAATTTTGCGTGCTGTTGTCCGGACTTTTGAGTGTAGGACTGGGCATTTACGAAATGTCATGCAACACACAGGCGCCCACTCTGTAAGAGTCGTTCTTGGACTCCACAACACGTTCGCTTCCATGTTGCTGAGTGAGGGGATGCAGGGGAAAATGCCAGAGATCCCCTTCCCGCAATAGTAGAAGTGCATGGGAGACCACATACGATGTTCGACTAAAGTACAACACCTATGATACAAACAAACATCCACCGACCTCCCACTCCTTCGCTTACCGGGAGCACTCCTCTGGTGTCTGGGGAAAAAAGAACGGCCCCACCGTCGGCGTGTTGTTGATGGCGTCCACCACTTGCCACATGATGTGGAAGACGGACTCCTTCGAAATGCCGAACAGCAAGCCGACATCGATGTATGACACCCCTGCGAACATGCACAGCGCAACTGCCAGCCGAATTTTCACCGGCACAGCTCCACTGCTCGCGCGCAACCCTGCACCATGCGACCAGTAAGAATACAAGCATGGATGTACCGGTAAATTCGAAGCCCAAGCACTTGTCAGGCGCATCGCCGGACGGACATCAGCCCACGTGCCATCTCCAAGGCGTCTCCTGCGCTGCTGATGTCCCTGGCGGTGCCAATTCATCTTTCGGACATCAGCGGTGAGCAGCAAATACAAGTGCAAACCGGCGGCTGCGTTCGCGACGGCAAGACAACCCTGACGAAACCTAACCCTACTCGCTCTTCCTCACGCGCGGACGCACCCTGTGTGGGTATATCTCTTACTTGCGTAGAAGTCGTTGCGCTCGAGGATGGGTCGTAAAAGTTCCGCGAGCTTGTCGAAGCTGTGCTCCTCCATCCTGTACATGCGTCGGAACAGCTTCCTGCGCCTCACATCTTCTAAGTGCTCGTCCCAAATCAGCTGTCACGGCTCGTGGATACGTTGCCGCGTCTTGGGTGTTAGGCGCTGAACGACAGTCGATGTGGCGACAGTCAGCACCAGCACAATCGCCGCTATTGCTTTGAGCTTGTCGAGGACATCCCGGGTGTGTGTTGGCCGAGCGCGTGCCCGTGGGCGAAGGGAGCCACTACATTCTGTAGCCGCGCCGCGCTTTCTACGGTCGCCCATGCCCCAAACACAACCCTAGCTGGCTTCCTATGGTAAGGGGCACTCGTGTTGTAGACGTCGCTGGTGAGGGGCACTCGTGTTGCAGCCGTCGCAGCCCGCGCGTGCGTCTGTAAGGGTGATTTCGAAAGTGCTCCAAAAACGCTTCCAAAATTTGGAAGCTAGTGGCCCCAAATTTTCGGGCCCGACTTCGTTCCAAATTTATGTCAAAAATTTGGAACGGTGGGTTCCAAATTTTTGGAGCTTTTTTGGAGATTTGTACAAAATTTGGATTTTTGGACATCGATTAAAACGGCCCTAATACTGCTTGACATACGAAGTCATTTGTACGGTGCCCTGCTACTGAGTGTGTGGCTGGCTTCGGCCACCGCCGAATTCTCGGTTGGATGAGTCGGAAAGGAGTGCAAATGTACACATGTATACAAAAAAAAAGAAGCATTCACTACTCCTTGACATGATAAGTCGCTTGTACGGCGCCCTGTTTTTCAGCGCGAGGCTGGTCTCGGCCACCGCCGCACACTCCGTAAGCAAGTTGGATCCGGAGCACAAATACACACAATAGTCACTTGTACGGTGCCCTGTTACTGAGTGTGTGGCCGGCTTCGGCCACCGTCGTAATCTCAGTATGTTCGTCGGATCCGTAGAGCAAAATCAAATACTGCTTGACATGACAAGTCGCTTGTACGGTGCCCTGTGTGTGGCTGGCTTCGGCCACCGCCGCTCTCTTAGTAGGTTAGTCAGATTCCCAGCGCAAAATATAATACTGCTTGACATCATAACTCGCTTGTACGGTACCCTCCTACTGAGTGTGTGACTGGCTTCGGCAAACGCCGCACTTTCAGTAGGATAGTCGGATCCGGAGTGCGAAACCTAAATACTGCTTGACATGATACGTCGCTTGTACGGTGCCCTGCTACTGAATGTGTGGCTGGGTTCGGCAACTACCGCACTCTCTGTAATTTTTTCGGATCCGGAGTGCAAAATCAAATACCGCTTGACATACGAAGTCGCTGGTACGGTGCCCTCCTACTGGGCGCGAGGCTGGCTTCGGCCACCGCCGAAAATTCTGTAGTTTAGTCGAATGCGGAATGCAAAACATAATACTGCTTGACATCATAAGTCGCTTTTACGGTGCCCTCCCACTGAGTGTGTGACTGGCTTCGGCCAACGCCGTACTTTCAGTAGGATAGTCGGGTCCGGAGCAGAAATTTACTGCTGCTTGACATGATAAGTCGCTTGTACGGTGCCCTGTTACGGAGCGCGAGACTGGCTTCGGCCACGGCCGCACTCTCGGTACGTTAGTCGGATCCGCCGCGCCAAATTCAAACAAAAGGCACTCGTACGGTGCCCTACTACGGAATCTGTCGCTGGCTTCGGTCACCGCCGCACTTTCAGCTGGATTAGTCGGAAAAGGAGTTCAACATTTGATACTGCTTGACATGAAAAGTCGCTTGTACGGTGCCCTGTTACTGAGCGAGAGACTGACTTTCGCCACCGTTACACTCTCGATAGGTTAGTCGGTTCCGGAGCGCAAGTACAAACAGTAAGTAGTTGTACGGTGCCTTCTTACGCGTGTGGTGGTGGCGTCGACCACCGCCGCTTTCTCAGTAGGTTGGTCGGACCCGGGTTGCTAAACCTTGATACTGCGTGATATGATACGTCGCTTGTATGGTGCCCTGGTACTGAGTCTGTGGCTGGCTTTGGCCACCGTCACACTCTCCGTAGGTTAGTCTGATCCGGAGCACGAAGACAAAAAATAGTCAGGTGTGCGGTGCCCTGTTAGTGAGTGTGTGGCTGGCTTCGGCCACCGCCGCACTCTTACTAGGTTCGTGGGATCCGGGGCACAAATACAAGTAAAAGTCACTTGTACGGTGCCCTGCTAGTGAGTGCGGGGTTGGCTTTGACCACCGCCGCACTCTCAGCAGCCTGGTTTGATCCGGGGTGCACAACCATGATACTGCTTGTCATCATAAGTCGCGTGTACGGTGCCCACTACTGAGTGTGTAGCTGGCTTCGGCCACCGCCGCACTCTCAGTAGGTTAGTTGGATCCGTAGTTCGAATGCTTGCTACTGGTTGACACGATAGGTCGCTTGTACGGTGCCCTGCCACTGAGGGGGAGGCTGGCTTTGGCCACCGCCGCGCTCTCAGTAGGTTAGTCGGATCCCGAATGCAATACCAAAATTCTGCTTAACATGATTAGTCGCTTGTCCGTGCCCTGCTACTGAGTGTGTGGCTGACTTTGGCCACCGGCGTACTCTCTGCTGGATTCATCGGATACGGATCATAAAAGATAACACTGGTTAACATGATAAGTCGCTTGTACGGTACCCTGATACTGAGCGCCAGGCTGGATTCGGCCACAGCCGCACTCTCAGTAGGTAAGTCGGATCCGTAGTGCAAAATTTTGCACTGCTTGACATGATGAGTCGCTTGTACGGTGCCCTGTTACTGAGCGCGATACTGGCCTCGGCTACCGCCGAACTCTCTGTAGGTTAGTCGGATCCGGAGCACAGATGAAAGTAATAGTCACCTGTACGGTGCCCTGTTACTGAGCGCGAGGCTGGCTTTGGGCACCGTCGGAATCTCAGTAGGTTAGTCGGAGCCGGAGTGCGAATTCAAACAATAGTCTCTTGTACGGTGCCCTGCTACTGAGTGTCTTGCTGGCTTCGGCCACCACCGCACTCTCAGTATGCTAGTCGGAGACGTAGTGCAAAGTTTTACATTGCTTGACATGATAAGTCGCTTGCACGGTGCCCTGTTACTGAGCGCGATACTGGCCTCGGCTACCGCCGCACTCTCAGTAGGTTAGTCGATCCGGAGCACAGATAAAAGTAATAGCCACCTGTACGGTGCCGGTTACTGAGTGTGCGGCCGGCTTCGGCCCACGCCGCACTCTCGGTAGATTTGTCAGAATCGTAGTGCAAAGTTTAAAATCGCTTGACATGATGAGTCGCTTGTACGGTGCCCTGTTACCGAGTGTGTGGCCGGCTTCGGTTACCGCCGCACTCTCAGTAGATTTGTCAGAAACGTAGTGCAAAGTTTAAATTCGTTTGACATGATGAGTGGCTTGTACGGTGTCCTGTTGCTGAGCGCCAGACTGGCTTCGGCACAAAACGAACTTTCGGTAGGTCAGTCGGATCCGGCGCGCAAATCAAAACAATAGGCACATGTACGGTGCCCTTCTACGGAGTTGGTGGGTGGCTTCGGCCACTGCCGTACTCTCAGTAGGTTAGTCGGATCCGGGGTGCGAAACCATAATTCTGCTTGGCATGATAGGTCGCTTGTACGGTGCCCTACTACTGAATCTGTGGCTGAATTCGGCCACCGTCGCACCCTCAGTAGATTAGTCCGAGACGTAGTCCAAAGTTGAATATCGCTTGACATGATAAGTCACTTGAACGGTGCCCTGTTACGAGCACGAGACTGGCCTCGGCCACGGCCGCACTGTCAGTGGGATTAGTTTGATACCGAAATCAAAATGTGTTGGACACCATATGTCGCTTATACGGTACCCTGCTACTGAGCGCGACTCTGGCTTCCGCGACGGCCGCACTGTCACTTTGTTTGTTGGATACGAAGTGTCAAAGTGTATACTGTTTGACACAACATGTTGCTTGTACGGTGCCCTCTTACTGAGCGCGTGGCTGGCCTCGGCCACCGCCGCACCCTCCGTAGTTTTTTGTCTAATCCGCAGCATAAATACAGGTGTTCGTCTCTTGTACGGTGCCCTGCTACTCAGCGCGAGACTGGCTTCGGCCACCGCCTCACTCTCAGTATTTTTGTCGGATACGAAGTGCGAACGTATACACTGTTTGACACTTTATGTCGCTTGGACGGTGCCCTGTTACTCAGCGCGAGACTGGTTTGGCGACGGCCAAGCTCTCGCTGGGTTAGTCGGATACGAAGTGCAAAAGTTGATACTGTTGGACATAATATGTCGCTTGTATTGAGCCGTCTTACTGAGCGCGAGACTGGCCTCGGCCACCGCCGCACCCTCCGTAGTTTAGTCTGACCGGGAGCACAAATACAGGGATTCCTTTCTTGTACGGTGCCCTGCTACTGATCGTGTCGCTGGCTTCGGCCACCGCCGCACTCTCAGTATGTTTGTCGGATACGAAACGCGAACGTACATACTGTTTGACACAATGTGGCGCTGTGTACCGTGTCCTGTTACTGAGCGCGAGACTAGCTTCGGCGACGGCCACACTGTCAGTATGTTTTGTCGGATACCACGTGTAAAACTTGGTTCTGTTTGAGTCAAAATGTCGCTCGTACGGTGCGCTGTTAATGAGCGCGAGGCTGGCTTTGGCGACGGCCGCGCTCTCAGTATGTTTGTCGGATACGAAGCTAGGTTAGTCGAATACGAAGTGAAAAAGTTGATACTGTTTGACACAGTATGTCACTTGTACTGTGCCCTGCTACTGAGCGTGGGACTGGACTCGGCCACCGACGCACCCTCCGTAGTTTTTGTTTAATCCGGAGCATAA
Organism: Ectocarpus siliculosus; assembly: GCA_000310025.1. Classification (NCBI taxonomy): domain Eukaryota; class Phaeophyceae; order Ectocarpales; family Ectocarpaceae; genus Ectocarpus; species Ectocarpus siliculosus. Next base: position 5,364 of record FN648754.1, on the reverse strand, counting down.
ATACAGGTATTCGTCTCTTGTACGGTGCCCTGCTACTGAGTGTGTAACTGGCTTCGGCCACCGCCACACTCTCGGTATGTTTGTCAGATACGAAGAGCGAACGTATACACTAATTGACACAATATGTCGCCTTTACGGTGCCCGGGTACCGAGCGCGAGACTGGCTTTGGCGACGGCCGCGCTCTCACTGGGTTAGTCGGATACGAAGCGCAAAAGTTGCTACTGTTTGACAAAATATGTCGCTTGTAGTGTGCCATCTTACTGAGCGCGAGACTGGACTCGGCCACCGCCGCACCCTCCGTAGGTTTTGTCTAATCCGGAGCACAAATACAGGTATTTGTCTCTCGTAAGGTGCCCTGCTCCTGAGTGTGTGGCTGGCTTCGGCCACCGCGGAACTCTCAGTATGTTTGTCGGGTACGAAGTGCGAACGTATACACTAATTGACACAATATGTCGCCTTTACGGTGCCCGGGTACCGAGCGCAAGACTGGCCTCGGCCACCGCCGCACCCTCCGTAGTTTTTGTCTAATCCGGAGCACAAATACAGGTATTCGTCTCTTGTAAGGTGCCCTGCTCCTCCTGAGTGAGTGGCTGGCTTCGGCCACCGCCGCGCTCTCAGTATGTTTGTCGGATACGAAGTGCGAACGTATACACTGTTTGAAAAAATATGTCGGTTGTGCGGTGCCTTGTTACGGAGCTACAAGTGTTGGTGTTCTAGTACGGTGCCCTGCTACTGAGTGTGTGGCTGGCATCGGCCACCGCCGCCCTCTCGGTAGTTGAGTCTGACCCGGACCACAAATTTTTGTGTTAGTCTCTCGTACGGTGCCCTGCTACGGAGTGTGGCTGGCCTCGACCACCGCCGCACTCTCAGTATGTTTGTCCGATGGGAAGTGCCTAAGTATATTCTGCTTGACACAACATGTCGCTTGTACGGTGCACTGTCACTGAGCGCGAGACTGGTTGGGCGACGTCCCAGCTCTCGCTAGGTTAGTCGAATACGAAGTGCAAAAGTTGATTACTGTTTGACACAATATGTCGCTTGTACTGTGCCCTGCTACTGAGCGTGGGACTGGCCTCGGCAACCCACGCACCCCTCCGTAGTTTTTGTTTAATCCGGAGCACAAAATACAGGTATTCGTCTCTTGTACGGTGCCCTGCTACTCAGTGTGCGACTGGCTTCGGCCACCGCCGCACTCTCGGTATGTTTGTCAGATACGAAGTGCGAACGTATACTGTTTGAGTCAAAATGTCGCTTGTACGGTGCGCTGTTAATGAGCGCGAGACTGGCTTTGGCGACGGCCGCGCTCTCACTAGGTTAGTCGGATACGAACTGCAAAAGTTGTTACTGTTTAACAAAATATGTCGCTTGTGTTGTGCCCTTTTACTGAGCGCGAGACTGGACTCGGCCACCGCCGCACCCTCCGTAGTTTAGGCTGACCAGGGCACAAATACAGGTATTCGTCTTTTGAACAATGCCCTGCTACTGAGTGTGTGGCTGGCTTTGGCCACCGCCCGCACACTCAGTATGTTTGTCGGATGCGAAGTGCCGAAGTACCATACTGTTTGACACATATGTCGCTTGTACGGTGCCCTGCTACTGAGTGTGTGGCTGGCTTCGGCCACCGCCGCAATCTCGATAGTTTAGTCTGATCTGGAGCACAAATTCAAGTATTAGTCTCTTGTACGGTGCCCTGTTACCGAGCGCAAGACTGGCCTCAGCCACCGCCGCACCCTCCGTAGTTGTTGTCTAATCCGGAGCACAAATACAGGTATTTGTCTCTTGTAAGGTGCCAGCTGCTACTGAGTGTGTGGCTGGCTTCGGCCACCGCGGAACTCTCAGTATGTTTGTCGGATACGAAGGGCCGAAGTAAATACCGCTTGACACAATATGTCGCTTATACGGTGCCCTGCTACTGAGTGTGGGGTTGGCTTTGGCCACCGCCGCCCTCTTGGTGGTTCGGTCTGACCCGGAGCACAACCATATGTGTTAGTCTCTCGTATGGTGCCTTGCTACTAAGTGTGTGGCTGGCCTCGGCCACCGGCGCACTCTCAGTATGTTTGTCGAATACGAAGTGCCGAAGTATGTACTGCTTGACACAACATGTCGATTTTACGGTGCCCTGTTAGTGAGCGCGAGACTGGTTTGGCGACGGTCAAGCTCTCGCTAGGTTAGTCGGATACGAAATGCAAAAATGGACACTGTTGGGCATAATGTGTCGCTTGTAGTGTGCCCTGTTACTGAGCGCGAGACTGGCCTCGGCCACCGACGCGCCCTGGGTAGTTTAGTCTGACCCGGAGCACAAATACAGGTAATCATCTCTTGTACGGTGCCCTGCTACTGAGTGTCTGGTTGGCTTCGGCCACCGCTGCACTCTGAGTAAGTTTGTCGGACACAAAGTGCGAACGTAAACACTGTTTGACACATAATGTCGCTTGTACGGTGCCCTGTTACTGAGCGCGAGACTGGCATCGGCGACGATCGCGCTCTCACTAGGTTGGTCGGATACGAAGTGCAACAGGTGCTACTGATTAACACGATATGTCGCTTGTGCTTTGCAATGGTACTGAGCGCGAGACTGGCCTCGGGCACCGCCGCAGTTACGGTAGTTTAGTCTGACCCGAAGCACAAGTACGGGTATTCGTCTTTTGTACGGTGCCCTGCTTCTAAAGTGTGTGGCTGGCGTCGGCCACCGCCGCACGTTCAGTATGTTTGTCGGATACGAGGTGCGAACGTATATACTGTTTGACACAATATGTCGCTTGTTTTGTGCCCTGCTACTGAGTGTGTGGCTGGCTTCGGCCACCGCCGTACTCTCGGTAGTTTAGTCTGATCCGGAGAAAATGTACAAGCATCAGTCTCTCGTACGATGCCCTGTTACTGAGCGCGAGACTGGCTTGGGCGACGGCCGCACTGTCATTATGTTTGTCGGATACGAAGTGTAAACGTTAACACTGTTTGACACAATATGTCTCTTGTACTCTGCGCTGATACTGAGCGCGAGACTTGCCTCGGCCACCGCCGCAGTTACGGTAGTGTAGTCTGACCCGGAGCACAAATACAAATATCAGTCTCTTGTACGGTGCCCTGGTTCTGAGTGTGTGGCTGGCTTCGGCCACCGCCGCACTCTCAGTATATTTGTCGGATACGAAGCGCCAAAGTATATACTGTTTGACACAATATGTCGCTTGTTTTGTGCCCTGCTACTGAGTGTGTGGCTGGCTTCGGCCACCGCCGTACTCTCGGTAGTTTAGTCTGATCCGGAGAAAAAATACAAATATCAGTCTCCCGTACGGTGCCCTGTTACTCAGCGCGAGACTCCCCTCGGCCACCGCAGCACTGTCACTATGTTTGTCGGATACAAAGTTTAAAGAAGTGTAAACGTTGACACTGTTTGACACAATATGTCCCTAGTATTGTGCGCTGCTACGGAGCGCGAGACTGGCCTCGGCCACCACCGCACCCTCCGAAGGTTTTCTCTTTTCCGGAGCGCAGATTCATGATAGGGTCTCTTGTACGGTGCCCTGCTTCTGAGTCTGTGTTTGTTGCGGCCACCTCCGCACACTCAGTATGTTTGTCGGATACAAAGTGCCGAAGTATATACTGTTTGACACAAAATGTCGCTTGTACGGTTCCCTGCTACTGAGTGTGTGTTTGTTCCCGCCACCTCCGCACACTCAGTGTGTTTGTCGGATACGAAGCGCCAAAGTATATTCTGTTTGACACAATATGTCGCTTGTTTTGTGCCCTGCTACTGAGTGTGTGGCTGGCTTCGGCCACCGCCGTACTCTCGGTAGTTTAGTCTGATCCGGAGAAAAAATACAAATATCAGTCTCTCGTACGGTGCCCTGATACTGAGCGCGAGACTTGCCTCGGCCACGGCCACACTGTCACTATGTTTGTCGGATACGAAGTTTAAAGAAGTGTAAACGTTGACACTGTTTGACACAATATGTCGCTAGTATTGTGCGCTACTACTGAGCGCGAGGCTAGCCTCGGCCACCACCGCACCCTCCGAAGGTTTTCTCTTTTCCGGAGCGCAGATTCATGATAGGGTCTCTTGTACGGTGCCCTGCTTCTGAGTCTGTGTTTGTTGCGGCCACCTCCGCACACTCAGTATGTTTGTCGGATACAAAGTGCCGAAGTATATACTGTTTGACACAAAATGTCGCTTGTACGGTTCCCTGCTACTGAGTGTGTGTTTGTTCCCGCCACCTCCGCACACTCAGTGTGTTTGTCGGATACGAAGCGCCAAAGTATATTCTGTTTGACACAATATGTCGCTTGTTTTGTGCCCTGCTACTGAGTGTGTGGCTGGCTTTGGCCACCGCCATACTCTCGGTAGTTTAGTCTGATCCAAAGCACTAATACAAATATCAGTCTCTCGTACGGTGCCCTGTTACTGAACGCGAGACTTGCCTCGGCCACCGCCGCACCCCCCGAAGCTTTTCCGGAGCGCAGATTCATGATAGGGTCTCTTGTACGGTGCCCTGCTTCTGAGTGTGTGCTTGCTCCGGCCACCTCCGCACACTCAGTATGTTTGTCGGATACAAAGCACACATACAAATATCAGTCTCTCGTACGCTGCCCTGTTACTATGCGCGAGACTGGATTCGGCGACGACCGCGCTCTCACTAGGTTGGTCGGATTCGAAGTGCAACAGGTGCTACTGTTAGACACAATACGTCGAATGTGCTTTGCCCTGTTACTGAGCGCGAGACTTGCCTCGGCCACCGCCGCAGTTACCGTAGTTTAGTCTGACCCGGAGCACAAATACAGGTATTCGTCTCTTGTACGGTGCCCTGGTTCTGAGTGTGTGGCTGGCTTCGGCCACTGCCGCAACCTCCGTAATGTAGTCTGACCCGGAGCACAAATACGGGTGTTCGTATCTTGTACTGTGCTCTGCTACTGAGTGTGTGGCTGGCTTTGGCCACCGCCGCACTCTCATTATGTTCGTCGGATACGAAGTGCCAAAGTATATACTGGTTGACACAAAACGTCGCTTGTACGGTTCCATGCTACTGAGTGTGTGGCTGGCTTCGGCCACCGCCGCACTCTCAGTAGGTTTGTCGAATACGAAGTGCCGAAGTATGTACTGCTTGACACAACATGTCGATTTTACGGTGCCCTGTTAGTGAGCGCGAGACTGGTTTGGCGACGGTCAAGCTCTCGCTAGGTTAGTCGGATACGAAATGCAAAAATGGACACTGTTGGGCATAATGTGTCGCTTGTAGTGTGCCCTGTTACTGAGCGCGAGACTGGCCTCGGCCACCGACGCGCCCTGGGTAGTTTAGTCTGACCCGGAGCACAAATACAGGTAATCGTCTCTTGTACGGTGCCCTGCTACTGAGTGTCTGGTTGGCTTT
>FN648753.1:34683-51313 GCA_000310025.1 Ectocarpus siliculosus | reverse complement strand
ATTGGTCGTCGTTGAAATAGATGTTGGCAATTACAAAGTACACAGGTCCGCCCAAGTGCAGGACAGATGCCTCTGATATCCAAATTCTTTCCCATGCAGCTATTGGCTGCCACACCCGCCGCCCGCAACCCAATCAAGGTATGCCGTACCAATATCTCCACCGGTCGTTTTCTCTCTCTCTCTCTCTCTCTCTCTCTCTCTCTCTCTCTCTCTCTCTCTCTCTTCTTCCTGTGCATGTGCACAAGGCCTTCGACGCCGCGGCAGGAAGAGGAAGTGGGGTTTTGCGGAGGAGACAAAAATGTCTCCATCTGAAGCCGTCAGTGCCGCTGCTGCCGATTCTCCCGCTATTGGTTCCGCTGCCGCAGCTGCACCCCCTTCCTCTGCCTCCGCCGATGCCCTTTCTCCTCTCGAGCACGGTCTTGTCGCGCAACGGTTAAACAAAGAAATCGAGGATGCGGAGGCTTGTTATCGATGTGCACCTATCAGCATGCGCGAAGCGCTGTTGCCGCCTTTGCAATCGCTCTACCATGAGCAGGCCATTCACGCACGATCGATGGTTCCTCCCAAAGGTCCTACGGCGTTTCAACCAGGTTCCGGTGCCGCCGCCGACCCTTATTCTCTTATCGTCAAGATAACGAAAAAAGTCTCTGCGCGGATCGGTAGCGGTTCCGACGTTGCTGCGGCTGTTGGTGGATGTGCTGCCGCCGCCCCGGCACCCACCCCCACCGTTTTTGCTCTTTCCAACCCCGGGCCCCCCACCTCCACTGAAGGTACGGAGGAGAGTCTCTGGTCTGTGATGTTGTAAATATATTCCGCTGTTCCTGCTGCCGACATCTTCTGTGTAGTACAAAGATCTTCATAACACTCACTTGGCTACTACATTCAACCCCGTTTTTCATCTTGTCTCTCTTTTGCGTTTGTTATCCTGCTACTGCCGGAGGTGTTGCTCCCGCTCCTGCTCCTGCTCCTGCCGCGTCGGATGCTGCTGGTGTTGCACGGCGTTCTGCTCCTGGTTCCGCCCATGCCCCTTCTCCTGCTGATGCCTCCACTCCTTCTGCTGCCGCTGCCGCTGCCCCGGCCCCCGCCCCCGCCGCTGCTGCTGGTTACAACCCCAGGCCCCCCACCTCCACTAAAGGTACGCACGAGAGTCCTTGGTCTGTGATGTTGTTGATTGAAATGGACCAGAGTAGGCTGTGGTGTTCGATACAGCAGTTTTGTTGCACGCGTGTTTTTGAAACCTGTGCAAATACGCCCTCCCCCCCACCCCTTATTCGCGCCCGCTCTGCTTTTCCAGGTCCGCTTGCCATCCCCGCCTCTGCCGGCCCGGCACCTGCCTCCTCCGTTTCCATACCTACCGCCCTCGACTTTGCCCCTAAGATCGCCGAACTTGACTCAGAGATCAGAGGAATGAAGCAGCGGAGAATATTGGTGGAGGAAGCTTTGGAAAGGGGACTTTCGTACCTCGGTGTCGACGACCCCGATCGTCTCTTTGGATACCTGTCCAAGCTCTCCGGTGAGATTACGGAGCTTCGCCGGGAGCTGGTGGGGCTTCGCAACCAGCAAAGCAGCACACACAGCGGTGAGGAAGTTGCAAAAAACACCCCTCTCTTTTCCTTTTCTTGGTGCCTTTTTAGATGCCTGCCCAGAGGAACATTCTGTCCACGACAATACGTTTGCGAAAACATTCATGCCAAGGAAAAGGAGAGTTCGACAACACGAGGGACACCGGTGCGGGAACCACCTTACACAAAGGAAACTACGCCGCCATTGTTAAAGTGCATGCCCCTCTTGTCTTTTCTCTGGTCCTCTTTCTGCTCCTGCCAACCAATGAAGGCAAGCACAAGAAGCGCAGCAGGGGTGACGCTGGCGGTGGTGGCAATCCCGCTGACTCATCCGGTGGCTCTGGTCTTGCCGGTGGTGCCGGCTCCCCTGCTGCTGCAGCTTCAGGTATATGCAGAGTTGTGTTCGCTGCTGTCCGCCCCCTCCAAAAAACTCGATAGGTAACCGTGTGCGTGGTCCTCACAATCATTGGAGAACAGAGCAACCTGACATCTTCTGCGCAGTACAACCATCCTCATAACACTCACATGGCCGTTCACCCAATCCCGTTTTTCATATTATCTCTTTTCTGCGTTTGTCATCGTGCTGCTCCCGAAGGTATTGCCGCCACTTCTCCTGGTGCCGCCGCCCCGGCCACCAACATCGCCGCTTCTGCTGGAGACAGCCTCAGTGAACCTGCCTATCAAGGTGAACGATAGGGCGTTTTACACCTGTTTATGATTGACCCGCGATTCCCGCGTACATCCCTGCCCCCAACAAAAATGCCCATTTAGCAGCGACAGCACATCGATCCGCCTTTCTTTTTCTCTTTCTCTTTCCTTTTGAACAAATCACCCAGCCCGGGAATCGACGTAAGCTGCCCCAATACGGTCCCATCCTTGCTTTTCTTCTTGTTTCGCAAAGGTGCTGCTTCTCGAGGTGCCGCCACGGACCGTGCCGTCACCGGCCCCGACCCTGGCGACTTCACCATCACGGCCCCTAACGCCTGCGGGTCATCATCTGGAGCGACCCATGCCGCCGCTGCTGCCGCCGCTGAAGGTACGCAGGGGGGGGGGCACCTTGTCTGCGATGTTGTGAATATGTTCCGCTGTTTCTACGTAGTACAACCACCCAAGCCCGTTTTTCATCTCGTCTCTCCACCTCTTCCAGATGTCAGCTAGACGTGAAATTCAATCTACACTAATCTTGCCATTTTCGAACGTGAGGGACAACAATGCAACACAACCATTTTGCAGTTGGTCCGCTTGTTGTTCGTGTGCTTGGCGAGTGCGACCCCATAGGAGCAAATGCCCCGAGTATCGTGCACTCTTTTTGTTTTTCAGTGTTTGTGAGTCCTCTTCTCCTCCCTCTTGCCATCTGTGTCTCTCACCCTCCCTCTCTTTGTCTCTCTCTCTTCCTCCGGTATAAAAACTAAGGTTTGGGAAGGACCCGAACCGCGGCTGATGCCACTACGGCCCTCCCCCTATCCGTCCCTGCTCCTGCCGTGGCTGATGCTGCCACTACTTTATCCGCTGCCCACACCGAACACGGTAATTTCCGCACACACTCTTCTCTTTTGTTCGATTTCCGTGTGCACCCTTTTACTTTTTCCCGACGGCTCAGTTTGATCACCGCCCTTAATACAAATGGGGTCGATCCGATCATTTGGAAGCATTTTATGACCATTTTTCCCTTCTTGCCACTTCACCAAAGCGCCGGTCGGGTGATTGTTTTTCACGCGGAACAGCACGACAAGCCACCAACGGCGCCCTCAACGAGCCCCGTGGTCGTACGAATCGAACGCAAAAACCCCGAGGTCAATCGGACCACATGGTGTTGAGAAAATGCCCAAAAAGTACCGAAAAAGTACGCTGGTCGAACATGCCTCCATATTTGTCCCGACAGTCCCGCCGCCTGACAGTCCCGTGACCGTTGCGTGCCTGCGTCTGTGTCACACGCTCGTCCTGACTCACACGACAACGGCAGCGAGCGGCGGAGCAGCAGGACTGGTCACCAGGGTACTCGAGAGGATTTGTGCGAAAGGGAGGTGTGTTTACGGGTGTCTGTGAGTCTAGACGTGTGTGCGTGTGCTGCAGACGTGTGTTCGTGGCAGCAGCTGCCGCGCGGCTCACATTCTGAGATTTTGTTCACGCTCGTGTAGGTCGCAAAACACGCCCGCGCGCTGCGGCACCGGTGGTAGATCGTCCCCGTGGGTGCCCCTATGCTTCCCCGTGCAAAAAAAAATATTTTAGACGCACCCCTCGTGTTTGCAGTGTTCCCCCCTCCTGCGTGCGCACGAGAAGTATCATACGTTGAATAACACGGGGTGCGGTGTATATTTTTTCGTGCCCGCCCACGCCCTATCCCACCCCCGTCCAAAAAAATATATTTTTGCGTTCCACACGTACCCACCTATCCAAATATTATTGAATGGTGGGTATGGGGGTGTTCTCCGGGTCTGTCGGCAGTAAATCACTTGAAATTAGAGGATCCCCCGTCTCTCGTACCACGTTCAGGCCCGTATCTTAGCCCGAAACAGTCGGTCGGCCTTGAAAAAAATATCCAGCTGTGCGCCTGACATGGCGGAACAACATACTGCAAGGAGAAGCCAGTCCGAAAAGATCCTGATTTTTAAAGCGCGAAACAAGCTTTACAGCAGTCCTATAGCAGTCCTGCACCCCAAAATCTACATGTTTGTGTACGTAACTCTTCGCCACCCGCAAGTATACTCACCAAACTTTGCAGGCTCATCCACGTGGCCCGTACAGCAGTGTTGCAAAAAAAAAGGGGCCGATCCGATGATTTGGCGGCACTTTATTGCCATTTTGTTGTTCTCCCCGCCCCATGTATCGTGCGCCAGATAACACGGGGGATGTTATGTTAACTAGCTCGTTTCCCCTACAGCTACCACTTTTGTTTAGGGTGGTGCTGGCAGACTTGATTTCCACAGCCCCACGCTCACGCTTGCCCACCCACCCCCCCTTACCCCGTCACCGCGCCCTCGCACCATCACACCCCTCCCACGAAACGCAGAAACACCCTTTCATGTTCATCCTTCCAGAAAGTATTCTCCTTCCGAAACCATTTTTCACTCTCTCCGAGCTGACCAACCTTACGCTTCCTCACTAGATCCTGGAACATGTGTTTGGCATCGCCCGAGTACTTGAGCAGAGATGCGCGGATGTCCGCAAGGAACTCCAGTCTGATCTTACGCAGCTTCGGCCCTTGCGGCCCATCGCCATTCTCCGCCATTTCCACATGACAAGCCGAGTCGACTACGCCACCTAGCACGACGTTGCCTATTGTGTGGGCAGCTGTGTTTGCAGAGGCAGCTGCATAGCTACTCCTTAGCGTGGCACTCGACACCTGGAGATAGGAGCTAAAGTCGTCGATATTACTGCTATTGACTTGGCCCGAATTCAGGGCGTGTGTGGCCCAAAACGTACGGCACACATGGGGAGAGAAGTTTTCAATTCCTAGCCAGTACGCCCCAATCTTTTTGAAACGCGACCGAGTGTCGTTTGGGGTCCACCCTTCCCCCTTCGAATTGACAAACAGCCTCCTGTTGCCGTCGCGCATGTCTACGTCGCAGAAGCGGTGGCCCACACAGGCTACAAAATGTATCATCATGCTTTGGTCTGCTGACATTTCAAAGTGACTAACGGGAAGAGCCCCACTCGACGCTGAGGCGGTAGCCGTCTTCCAAGTTCGGTCCTTGAAAGTGTGCCTGAAGTGGGTGCCGTCCGGAACAAGAGCATACTCGTTCACCGTTGCCTCCCGCATGACCTGGGACCTCTGAAAACAGTTGCTTAGCGCGAGTAAGACGCAGAGATTGGCTACGTCGGAGTATAGCACACCCGTATCCTTAGCGTGCTCGTACAGGAGCTCGGCCTCCTGATTGGAAATTTTAAGAAACGCGGAGGGGTGTTCCATGCTAGCCCCGAGTTTCTCACCGATCAGGCTCTTCAGGGGGTGCCAAACGCCGAAACAGACGCCTTTGAGCATGTCGTACATCATCTCCACCGCCTTGGGGTCCGTGGGATCCAACATACGCCCGCCATCCACCTTCTTGTTGAGGCCGGCGGGGTCCAGGTTGTTGCTGACGGTGTTTGCCATTTTGAGCCTTTTCCTCGTTTTCCAAAGCTGGCTGTCGAAGTGCGCCATGATCTCCGTCAGTTTCGCGCCGACACTAGCGTCGAAGAGCGTTGGGCCGCCCTGCGGTGTGTTGCAAGCAGCCATCGCCGCGACGCCTGCTCTCTCTCCATACGTCAAATGTATGGAACCCAACACGGAGCCGTCCATGCGGCCGACAGAGTCCACGGGTCGCTGTCGGATTATGTCCAGACTCCCAACCACAGGTCCGCACTCGATCCCGTACTTTGTTTTTTCTGTGTACGTCCGAAACAGTGTAGCTATCCTCTCGGCGTCACCCGGGGCCGATTGGGTCGCCTTAAAAAGACCGTACGCGTCTCCTACGTGGAACCCCTCAATGTACTTGTCTTGGCACGCCCGCTCCAACATTATGTAGGCTATGTTTCTGTGCGGTACGTTTATCGCACGAAACACGCCCCTCCAGTCTGTCTCCCAGCCGCGGATAGCGCCGTCCAAGTGACAGGGGGGGCAAAGCCACCTCTCCTCGAGCACGCGACTGTGGGGCGACCAAGAATAACCACCGCGAACCACATAAGCCCGATTGCAGCGGAAGATGTTCCATACACGCTCGAAGAGTTGGTCTCCCCTCGCTTCCCATATATTGCGGCAAAATCTCGCTGCAGGAAGAACCGCTGCCTCGAGTCGTCGTCGTCGAAATCCATGTTCATGAACTGTAGTATACTCTTCGATTTGTCCACCCCGTACGGGAGCCCGTGAAACACAGAATGAGCCGAGCCGACCCGTTGGAGTCTTGTGAGGGCTTCTCGGCGCTGCTCTAGCTGGTTCCTACCCTCGGGCGTCGCGCGGTCGATGTCTCTGTAGTGGTGGCTCGCCTTGTTCAGTTTGATTCGATTTTCGAGTAGGCTCGGGAAGAGCTGGGAGTAGACGTGAAAACCGATCAGGGTCAGGTTGTCGCGGAGTGACTCCCGCCACACGACCTTCTCGGCTTGAGGTAACCGATCATATGAAGTGCCACTAAAATTTCTGGCGCCGTAGAACTGCCGCACCTGGCCGTCGGTGGGCTCGAGAAATATTTTTTTCGGCGAGACGGGACACTTGAAGCTGGTGGTCTCCTTGGTTGCGCGCTTGACCTCGTTTGCGTTGAAATTCGGTTTTTGTAGGGTGGTGATTTGTTTGTTCGCCTTCGAGATACTTGAAACTTTAATGCGCTTGGGTGCGGGAGAAACAGGAGCCATGGTTGAGGTCGGGGGAGTGAGCTTGGATGGGGCATGAAGCCACGCTAAAGTTATTCGTTCAGAATGCAGGGGGGGGGCACGCGTACGAGACCGATTTTGCACGAGGGGTGTAGGGGTTCGAGGTGTGTTCACAGACAAAATTGTTGGTTTTAATTTACTCTCGTGAAGCGCACTACCTAGAGTCATATCGGGACATCACGGGGTTTTTTCTCGGCCCCGTCTGGTCAGCGGGTCGTTGTTCTTGTGATCGCCCGTAGGGCACAAACGTATGCGGTGTGAGGAACACATGCCCCGTGTCCGAGTTCAGCCTGGGCACACTGCTGGCACGATGCGCGGGGGTCAGCAGCAACCCGTACAAAAAATCCGAGGTCAAACGGAGCCCGTAGCGGCGAGGAACCGCCGTTTTTGTGATTTCCGCCGCATTTGTTGCCGAACCGTAACATTTTTCCCGAACCTTTTTTTGCGCAGTTGCAGCGCACTTTCCTCTCACACCTTTCTTCCTTCCCCTCTCTCTCTCTCTCTCTCTCTCTCTCTCTCTCGCACGCGCGCCGCGGACATCGGACAGCAGGACACAGCAGTAGCTGAGAGGTAGCTGGAGAGCTGTGAGGAAGCGAGGTATGCGGTGTTGTCTCTCTTTCCGCTCTCGGGCACGTTCTCATTTTTGTTTCAACCACGGCAGGCGGCGGGGCGTACCACGTCGCGCATTTGAGAGCTTAGCTGGTGACCGCGCGCTCATGAAACGCCCCCGCGGCGCGCGAGACCGGTCGCTTTCGCCTCCTATGATGTGTATGTGGCTTTGTGCGCGCCTCCTCTTTATTTTTTGAGCGGCGCTGTGATGTTGAGTTGATCGCTTTTGCCTGACTGTATTTTCGTAATCTGCTACGCAAAATAACACCCCCCCAATGTTCGAATTTGATTTTTTTGGCGCCAAAACACTCCAACCCCATGCAAATACAGACTTGGGTTCCCGTACCCACCCCCTACACCCCAAATAATGCATGTGGGTGGTTTTGGGGTGCACGCAGCTTGGATCCAGCGATGAGAGCAGACTTTCAGCTGTTTACAGCAGTACCGGCCCCAAAAGTCTAGACATTTGGCTGCACCGCTCCCCGCCACCTTTGAATCAGAGTATGAAACTTTGCACGAGGCTCCCCCTCGCCGATGCGCATCCGCAGATATTTTTTTATCGAAATCGGAGCACTTCTCGATTTTTAAAGCTCCCCCAACTGATTTTACAGCAGTGCCGGCCCCAAAAGTCTAGACATTTGGCTGCACCGCTCCCCGCCACCTTCGAATCTGAGTATGAAACTTTGCACGAGGCTCCCCCTCGCCGATGCGCATCCGCAGATATTTTTTTATCGAAATCGGAGCACTTCTCGATTTTTAAAGCTCCCCCAACTGATTTTACAGCAGTGCCGGCCCCAAAAGTCTAGACATTTGGCTGCACCGCTCCCCGCCACCTTCGAATCTGAGTATGAAACTTTGCACGAGGCTCCCTCTCACCGATGCGCATCCGCAGATTTTTTTTTATCGAAATCGGAGCACTTCTCGATTTTTAAAGCTCCCCCAACTGATTTTACAGCGGTGCCGGCCCCAAAAGTCTAGACATTTGGCTGCACTGAGCCCGCCGTGTGTTTCCCGTCATTGCTGTCACCACCACCCCCCCCCCTCCCCTCCCCATTCGCATTTTTTTAGCTTAGCCTGCTGCAGGTGTCGCACGAGACTCGGCAAGAGACGCGAGTGGTTCCTGGATCGTATTTCGTGCAGCTTACAGGGGGCGTGGAACCGTGCAGGGAACTGTACACTTTTCGTACCCCCATGGATTTGGTCGTGTAGTATGCAAGAGGCAGTTTTCAGGGGGTGATCGAACCGTGCGAGTAACTGTGCATTTTTTTGGCAGGGTTCGTCCCATAGGGTTTGGACCGTGCCGGAACCGTGCTTTAGTATTTTTCAAGTAGTCTTGCACAGTTCGAGCACGGTTGGCGGTGTCGCAAAAACAGTTATACAGGAGGAAGATGGCACAAGTACGACTGCCTGGCGGGAGGAGCGGTAACTTCTTCAGACACGTTCGATGCCGACTGGAACAGCTCGTCGCAGTGTATGCTGGTGTACCTTAAGACTTCTTTGTGTGTCGCCACCCCACCGCTGTACACGCGACACGAGGAACAACATCATAACAGCCCTTCTGGGCGACAACCGGGCCACCGTCATCACGCCGACGACAGCAGCCCTTCGGGCCGGAATCATCAACACCCCTTGCAGCACTTGCCACACAGCCCTTCAGGAAGGACTACATCGCCCAGTGGCGCCCGTTCTATCCACGATCGCAGCTCCACGGATGCCGGGGATGCCGTCTTCGATTCTTTTGGGGACATGTGTATCAGTCCCTCAGGCCGAACTTTTTAGTTGTTTGTCTTCCTGTGTCTACTGTATGTAGACGTTGCATTTCGTGATACCCGAGGCTAGGATGTATGTGTTTGCGTAGTGTAGTATCGGTTAATTAAGGCCCTTCCCGTTCGCGACTAAAATAAAAAAAAAAAGCTTGGGACTAGCAACGCGGACGATATTCGTCGGCTTGCTTTCAACAATTGTTTAGAGGTCATCCCAAAGTGGTTGGCACGCCTAATTTCGTCGACAAATGATTTTCACGTCCAACTTCCCGCCAAGAAAAGGAACGCAACCATGACAACTCGTGTCATTGGCTAAGGCAAAAATCAAGTCCACGGAAGAATAGAAATACTGTATACAACTGCACACCGTGTGTGTGATCAAGCGTTCCTCTGGGCTTACTCATGACAAACTACGGGCCACTGCGGATCATCGCGGGGTCTTCGTAATTCACAGCAGCCTCTTTCACTTTTCAGATGATAGAAAGGCCCGTCGGCCTACACACATACCTCATCGGCTCTACACGCATCGCCGACTTGGCCTTCACCAGCCATGGGTGCGTCTCTTGGTCTCTGCGTAATGACCCGAAGGACTGGTGGTGCTGCTGTCCGTTCTGCCGTTGTGGTACGACGTCGACGCTGCAAACAAGGCGGCCGACGGTTGCCTCTGGGTGTCTTGGACCCCACTACCGTCCAGATCATCCAGGAACTTGAGGAAGCACAAATTGTTGATAGGGACGGAGCGGGCCGTGTGGATCAAATGAATGGAAACTTGTTGCTTTCCCCCTGGTCCACGCAACGTATTGACTGCTACCGCACTATTTACTGTCCGTTCAACTTGTGACCCCGTGAAGGACCAGCTGGTTGTGACCGCCACGTGTACGGTTGAAGAATTCCACAAGCTTTGCGTAAAATGCATGCCCACCAATCTGGCGTGGTCCTATGATCCCTCCGTTAGAACATGTACCGTGGAACACCCATGCGCACTACTTCAATGTACCGGAGACTATCGGAACGTCTTCTGGAGCACAATCACTGCAATCCTCCTACATCTTGTGACTAGGGGCCAACGGATGGTTGGAGGGGAGTAGCGCTTGCCCCCACTGAGAAAACTGTGAACGATTGTGGAAAAATAGAGAAGAAACGCCCTCAGCACACAAGCACTGCTATCGATCAAGGTTCTGTCTTGGGACACGGACACATCTCCTTCCCTGGGCCTGGTGAGACGGCACGCTTACTGCAGTTTTAGGAGCCACGCGGCTGATCATCCCCAACATAACGCGGACATCCACGTATTTCACTTTGTTCGTGCTTCAAAGCTAGCTTTCATTTTCCTGGCCACTTTGTCGTTCTGTTCAGTTTCCGGATTCACTCCTACATAGTGGTGGATGACACCATTATCACACCATGACATCTTGGTCTTTGTTTCAACCTGTGAACCTCTGTACTCCGTCCACGAAAAGCTGCCAATCGGCGATCTCAAGCCAACAGAAGTGACCTGAGGAAGGATTTGCTTCCAATGTGTTTCAGGTTTCCAGGCAACATCAGCCCCCTATCTCGGTTGCGATTGTCATTGCGGCCGGTGCAAGCTGAGCATGACGACGGCGATGGTTCAATCATCCAACTATCTACACGGCAGTGTAGGAACATGTGTGAATACCAAAGTAACTCACCATGGAACTAGAACGCGTCAATGAGGCGCCGAGCAGGGACTCCTCAATGCTCTTCAATGCATCCACCACCTTCTGCAGGTCGTTCGATCGCTCCTCTTCCATAAGCTCTTTCTGGTCATGGGTTAGGCCCCCGACGCACACCAACAGTAAGTAGGTAGGCCTACGTGGTGAGTTGCGTGACCGGGGAATTCTTTGCTCACAATGTTCAATTTTCCCGCCAGTCCAATACATTCGTGATGCTGAAAGGTTGAGCTTCTGATCTGGTCACATTTATTTCCCGTGGATAAAATAACGCATTCAGACCTGTCGGTGCGTAATACACCATGTCCCATGCGTGCAATTTCACATACCGTATATACACACATGCGTCGGATGGCTCCCACTCACTCACATGAAGCTCCCTTTCAAAGTCGAGGAGAGTTCTGAGCATGTTCGTCATCTGTTCACACTTGGCGTCGTAGTTTGCTCTCCCTCGGGCGACGCTCTCCATTTTCTGCAGAATTGGTTAGTTGAGCACCCGCCTATGTTTAACTCGTGGTGAGATACATTTGAAGGAGCGAAGGGCGCTCGTGCGGATTCTCAGCTCTCCCGTATTTCGGGTGGGAGTGGGGGGTAGTCATCGATGACACCGTGGTCCACGACACACCTTGTAGCAGCACCTACCCGAGTGTCGTTTTCCAAAAGCATCCTCAGACCATCCATGCGGTTTCTCTGTCGGGCGCTCTTTTCTATCGAAGGGCGGTGCCCCGGGTTGGCCTTGGCCACCTCTTCTGCGGCCTGGACACAAATCAACGCACAACAAACGTATGTATGAGCGCAAGAGTACCCACTATCTGTGAAGGGATGATGCTCACCATACTGAGGATGTTTCTTTTCAGAAGTTGTAAGACAAGAAGCCCTTTCCGGTTGGCATACACGAGACGCGGTCCACTGCGACATGCCCGTGCATTGTGTGAATGCCATCCCAAAACCCTGACTGCCAAGAACATTTAGTCGCCCCGGTGACCTACGTCGGGCCCTCACAAGCCATTTTAAACTAGAGTAGATTTTCTTTTACAGGACTCCGCTCAGGCTGCTACCGTTCGCTCCTGAGTGCTGGATGTCGCATTATTTTCTCCTTGGCAAGCATCAAACCTTGATGCGTGTGTCGAGCTCCTTGAGAACGGACCCGACGATAGTCTCATGGGTGGAGAAGATCTTCGTCAGCTTATGTGATGGTCGACATCGCTTGAAACTTTCCCGCCACGCTTTGATGACCTGTCGACCAACATCATGTGGAATGGTGTACAGTAGTAGAGCATGAGATTCGTTTCGTGCGATAGGCACGAAAAACGACCTCTGTCAGTTATGCCCCCATTCATTGGCCGACGTGACCAGGCCGTTGGTATGAAGCTGAAATCATGCGGACTCGGCAGAGGCAACCATGGAGCACGTATCACACTGCTGGAGGAAGAGAAGTACGGGGTGAGCAGCTGGTCGAGTGCGAAAAGTACCTTTGGCAAACTTCATACTAACACATTACTCTCGGCGCCTCCAGCACTGCCCGGCATTGTCTGATATTTTTCATTCCAACACGATCCGCATCGTAACACTTTCAACACTCTTCGCTTGAGAGTTCGAAACGGCATCAAAGAAAAAACGTATCTATAATAATTATCTCAGGATCGAAAATCGACATGTAGGTCTTCCTATGCATGTGTATGGATGTGTGGGCACAGAAAAACAGCAGCTGCGAGACAGTGCGGAGTCTTTTAAGAACCCCTTAGTACAAGTCTCACCGTCCAAATAACAGGGCCAACATAGACAAGTGGACACCCGAGTGAGGCTGTAGCGATAACAGATAACCCAAGAGCGACAGACACGCCGCCGTAGTCGCCGATCGACCACCAGTCGTTTCTCTGCGACGAATCCAGTGGTCGCACGCCGGTGCTGTTGGTCGTGGCGTGTCTCGCATCCCAACGCGCCATTGCCTCGCACCAATCGTCGTACAACCTGTGGCCCATGAGCTCAACCCCTAGCGACGTTGTGTTTCCGTCCTGTTTCCACGTCACCCCTGGGTTGCACCGTTTGCTCAAGCACCTGTCGTGAATAGACGTGCGTGGATCGGATGTTGCTTGATAGCCCCTTGTACGGCAACTTTCTTCACCGACACAAACAAGGGAAAGATAAAATCATCATCCCCGGGGTCCGTGGCGGCGTTCGACGTCAAGAGACGTACCTTCCTTTTCAGGGAGGATGGGTACATCCATCCATGAAAATGTTCAAGCATGTACGCTCTACAGTGAACCCTGGTCTATGCAATTCGGAGGTATAGACTGCGGCTTACTAGTATTTGCGTACTGCATATAATATGTACGAAGTACCGGTATGCAATAAAACACAATACTTCGTATGTAGATTATTCAGCGTTTCCTGGGATTTTCTGTTGTGCGTGCCCTTGTCAGTACCGACCAGAAAATTTCAGGGCTCCCGTCCGGCACCCCACCTAAACTGTCCAAGAACCAAGAACGGTTACACCTTCACTCCTAGAGTATATGTATGACGCAAGAAAGTGCTCTCTCGCTCTGTCTCTGTCTCCGTTTGTGTCTTTTGTCTCTGTCTCTACTGCCTGTCTGCCTGCGTCTCTCTCCCCTTCTCTCTGTCTCTGTCTGTCTGTCTCTCTCTTCCTCTTTATCTCTCCCTCTCTCGGTCGCTCTCGCTATATTATTTTCTCTCTCACACGCAAAGACCACTTGGACGTGTGTACACAGTGAGTGCACAACAAGGAAGAACGCGCACCTGAACCATTCGTCGTGGTCTTTCGCCAGCACCAAGAGAGGCAATTTGGTCGCATCCTTGTCTTTGGGCTCGAGCGCCCTCGGCGTGCAGGTTTCAATGAAACTGATGTCGGCCTTGGTAGGACCCTTCAGCGGATCGGTAATAAGAGCCCCGAACTCGTCATATCTATTCCTTCGGGTGGGGGATGCGGGCTGCTGGCGGCTGCCAGAGCAACCCATGAAGCCCGGCACTGATGCCAACAGTCACACGACCAGGTCGCGATCGGCCTGCATTGTTCATGCGGCGGTGACACGGAGACACCCTGACGAGGCCGCTGATGGGTGTTGCTACAGCAGGGCAGTGCATTTTGGCCACGGGGAGACTTTTCGCGAATCAAACCTTGGTTCCCTGGTGTACAGAGTTGTGTGCAGTCTAAAGGCTGCGTCTATGTCGACGGTATATATATAGACTACTGTACACGCAGAGAATGCTACACGCGACGCAGGCAAACGGTTCAACATCAGACCACCGCGTGACATCTGGCCCCTGGCAATCCTACATTTTGTGCACAGATGTCATATGATGCACAGCGAAGCGTTTTGGGCAGAGGCGGCTACGCATGTACGCCGTTGCGCAGATCGGCATATAATTGTTTCCGCGTCCGTGAGGCCGAAACAGCTCAACCATGTGATTCGAGAACACGCCCGCTTCAGTATGAGGGGGGGCTTACCAACAACGATCAAAGAGTTGTTATGTAATGGGCCACTCCTCCTGGTGTAGACCGCAGGCCGGGTTGATGGTGCATTGGCTAGGTGTTGCTGGGTTGTGGGGTATAAATGATTGGGCGCGGGTGTACAGCAGGTTGGTTGTTCCGATATTCATACATCTACATAGCTGTGTGGAGACCGGTCACGTGCTCACGCCCTCTTTCCTCCTTTTCCTCAGAAGGAGGAAAATAATGGTTCTTTGGGCGATTCGAAACTTCCAAATAAAGTTCTTCGGGCTCAAGTCTCTCCTGTCTCTCCGCAGCCGGCGGGAGCGCTTCTTGCTGTTTCGGGAACTTTCGAAACGAGAAACAACTATTTTTTTTTCGCCACGCGCAACCAGATTCACAAACGACGACCACTTTTCTTTGCTCTCGTGCCTTTTCCTGCGTGCGCGCACGCAAAGAGATACAGGGTCAGTGAAAGAGGCAACGACCAACGTCGGAGGAGGCGGCGACGACGACGAGGCTGTACTTCTTCTTGTGCCACCAGTTGGACACACAAAGAAAGGCAAGCAAGGAAGGATGGAAGGCGAAACTTTGGATAATGCGGTGGACCCCGACGTGACCTCCCATGCGGTCGATTTCACCTGGAGGTTTTTCTGCTTGGTGCTGGTGCTCCTCCTGCAGGGAGGCTTTGCGTCCTACGAGGTGGGTCTCTCGTTTGCAAGGAGCACGTCGCCCAATTCACGATATTCGATGCTGCTGAACAGCCCTCTTGGCGCCGCCGGTGTGTGTGTGTGCTCTTCGCACTCGGAAAGCGAAGAACGCCTCTGGGAATGAAGACCGGACCTAAACAGGGAACGGTGACGACACGAGGAAAATAAATCGTTCCCATCACAT
The DNA here is from genome assembly GCA_000310025.1 of Ectocarpus siliculosus. Taxonomy (NCBI): domain Eukaryota; class Phaeophyceae; order Ectocarpales; family Ectocarpaceae; genus Ectocarpus; species Ectocarpus siliculosus. The sequence continues at coordinate 36,003 of FN648753.1, read as the reverse complement.
GATCATTACCGGTGTCCCGGTCGGCGTCTTATTGGCGCCAAATACGCCAGAGCTGCAGTAGACATGTGCAGCGCTCCCACAAGACTTGATGTCGAGCGAAGAGAAAGGAGTGAAAACACTGATTCAAGCTGTGTGTGGCGAACTCCTTCCTCCCGAGTGTCAATCCAAGATAGGCGACGGTACTTTGTGAAGCATTGGTCTGATCAAATGGTTGCACTTCTCAATCTCCGCCATCGATAATATTAGGGTGTTTGCGGACTGGTCTCAGGTCTTGGTCTTTGAAGTCGGAAGCAAGTCCAAAACCAAGACCGGAATTGTGTTTCAAAACTGCTTGCGAAGACTCGAGTGTGATTTTTTCGGTCTTGAGCACGCGGAAATTTCCAAGAAAAAAACGACGGAGCCCCTTTGCCGGCGGCGGCAGACAAATGTTTTTTTGTTTTTTTGTCTTCACTTCAAATCAGCGCTCACAGCACTAGTGCCGTTTACTCCAACCCGTGGTCACACAGATGGTTGAGCCGACTCGGAACACCAAACATATTTATTTCCGAGCTGCTTCCGCCTCCACCCCTGTTTGTCGGCCGTACTCCGCGTACTTATCGGGTATTGTTTGTGTAGTGTATTAACTTCAGACGGTGAGGCAACGCCCGTACCCAGGGCGCTGTCGTGCTCAGAGAGGAGGAGTGGCAGCAGGGCTGCTGCACACAACAAAAGGGGGCCCCGGTGCATCATCACCGTACCCCGACCTAAAAGGTTCTACACCATCTGCGTCACACTTGTACGTACGGCTAACATATCCAAACCATGTCCGTAGACCCACGAACACCCTCCCTGGTTCTTCACGCAAGTGACTAACCATCAGTGGGGCAAAAACACCCCGGATACATCAATAAAATGCCAATACGGTGGTCGAGGGGAAACCCGGCGCCCGGGCAAAACCCCTCGAAAATAAATCCCATCCAACACAAACCATTGCTATCACGGCGGATCACAACGGCCGCACTTATCAGGAAGGCCAAGGCGAAGACAAGAATGCGAGGCAAGCCTCCTACTCCTGCCATTGGGACACAGCCCGCGACAGTAATGCATCTTTCCCCGCATGGTATACATGACCTTCCCCAAGCGCTAGAAAATCCTACAGAAGCTCCGGCAAATTCATCAGCTTTTTCCGGTGGTACTGCAGGTTGCTCTTGCTAAGAGCCTTGGTGAGCATGTCTGCATGTTGCTCGGACGTCGACACAAACTTGATCGAGATGTCACCCGACCTAAACAATCCACGAATGAAGTGGTACCGCACGTCGATGTGCTTGCTACGCGCTGAGC
>FN648753.1:15476-32172 GCA_000310025.1 Ectocarpus siliculosus | reverse complement strand
AGCACTTGCTCTTGTCGTGTCCGTAGCCCAGGCATTTCTCGCATCGCAGGGGCTCCGGCTTGGTACAGGCGGCCGCCTGGTGACCCTTCTCTCCGCACCGGAAGCAGCGGCCGTGCATGCTACCTGCACCGCCGCCGCCTCCGCCGCTGTTGCCACCACCACCGCCCTTGCGACCACCCCCTTTCCCCTTCTGGCTGCCACCGCCGCCGCCGCCCTTGCTGTGGCCGCCGCTGTTGCGGCCGGGCGCTCCGCCCCTGTTGCCACCGTCGCTCGCGAGGAAAGCATGCTCCGCCTTCCGCTGGCCCTTCGTGGCCCTCCTCCCCTCCGGGAGGCTCGCGTGCACGGTACTGACTACCCTGATTATCTCGCCCCGGTCCAGGTTTGTAGCCGTCTCCAACAAGAATTTGGCTTGTTGGTACTCGGGTGGAAGGGCATCGACAAAGTGTGCGAGAACAAAGGGTGTGTCAGCGTTGAGCCCTTTTTCCCGCAGTCGTGAGTACAGCAGCTCGAGCGTGTATAGATGCTCGACAGGGTTGCTGTTGCTGTGTGCGGGGATCGTGAATCGAAACATCTTCTTCATGAGGGCTTGTTTCGAGCCCTGCGACTCCGGGTTGTGTACTTTGTCGAGCTCCGCAAGGATCTCCTTTGCGGTCTCGCATTTATTCACGATTGCCTTGTCGGCTTCTCGGACGATGGCTGTAGTCACAAAGTGGAACGCCTGGAGGCCCCTCTAAACCTCATCACTTGTGTAGCCCAAGCTATACAGCTCCGAGCTAGGCCTGTTTGGGTCACCGACGGGTGCGTGCTTCTCGGCGTTGCCGATAAGCTGCCCGTCCAAGCCTACGGTTTTTGCGGCTTGAATAAGGGCCTTCCTCCACGAGTCGTACCCGTGGCCGCGACTCTCCCCTTCGAGACGCGGTGCATTGACCGTAACACGTTTTTGGCTACTACTGCTGTACCCATCAAAAAATGCTCCGGCCCCTCGAATTGCGGTTTGCTCACCTTGGGGGTTTAACCCCCTCGCTTCCCCGCGGTCCGGTCCTACGCCCGGGCTCATTCCGGCTGGCCCCACAGGATTCGCTCCCGATCTACCTGCCCAGCCAGTCGTCACTCTCGCTGGAACCCCAGGACTCGCTCCCGGTATGTTGTCCCAGCTGCTTTCCCGCGGGTGATTTCGCCCATCACGGGCCGTTTCCCGGGAAAACGCCCCGCCGCCCCCAGGCGGCAGAGCCTCTCTCTGGCTTGGGACGGCAGCACCGCCGCCCCTACTGGCATCGCCCGCCACGGCGTCACCAGGCTCCTTCCTCTTCAACTCCATCACTACGCTCATCAGCTGCGATAACTGGCCCTCCAGCCTCGCAATCGCCGGATCCTCGGCGTGTTGCTGTTGCATGGCTGAGGTCTCTTCCCCCAGCCCTGCGACGGAACCGCTGTCCGACGCAGACATGACCCGATGCGGCTATCCCTCGAGGGACAATCAATCTAAGTGTTTGTCGGCCGTACTCCGCGTACTTATCGGGTATTGTTTGTGTAGTGTATTAACTTCAGACGGTGAGGCAACGCCCGTACCCAGGGCGCTGTCGTGCTCAGAGAGGAGGAGTGGCAGCAGGGCTGCTGCACACAACAAAAGGGGGCCCCGGTGCATCATCACCGTACCCCGACCTAAAAGGTTCTACACCATCTGCGTCACACTTGTACGTACGGCTAACATATCCAAACCATGTCCGTAGACCCACGAACAACCCCAACAAGGCTACTATAATACGACCCTCACCCCAGCTGACTAACCTAAGTAGTCATGGAATACTGATGGAGCAACGTACTCGCTCACGAACAGGCGGTTGGCCTAGTTCAGTTGCCGGGAGCGCATGGAAAGCGTAGCGCCGCAAACAGCTGAGGCATGCATGTGTGTACCCCTTCAGCACGCGAACAAGTTGTGGTACACATCGCAGTCAATCGTCGACGGAATCGATCGTTCCCCGTCAAATGAATCACCGCAGCACGGTCCACAGGACCCACGCGCTGCAGCTCCTCACGCTCCCACGCCGCTTGAAGCATCCCTAACTCCATCACCTCCGTCTCCACCTGTGCCACACTCCTGAGATCTACATATGCCGCCCGCCTCACCGCCTCACCCTCCTCACGCCGGCTTGATGTGTCACTTGTGAGCATGCATGTGAGCGGCATGCTTCGGTTCACGCATGCATATACATCTAAGATAACGCAAAAGTTGCACCATGTCGGCAGCATGCAATGCGCATCGGGTCTGCGGTGCAGTGACTCTGTCTGACTGTCTGGCTGGCGGTACTGCTGTAGTCGGTTCGCCATGGTGTCGCCTATGACGGCCGATTTGTGTGTGTTTCGGCAGCTCCACGGGATGGTGCGGCGTCTGTCGGGAGGACGTCGGGAGTATCTCGGGGTGTGTAGGCCAATGAAAAATTGTTCTTTCAAAGACAAACTCGGAGCTTTTCTCGGGTCTTTGGGGGCAATTCGCGAAAGCAAAAGACCAGATCCCTAAAGATCCATCGGACTTTGGCGCTCGGGGGATAAAAAAGACCAAGACAAGACCAGAATCAGATGTTCGCAAACACCGTATATTATAGTATGTACCTGGTATCATTGTGTCTAATAAGGATGCGAGAGAGAACGCACGTCGTTTTTCTAGCGAAATTTCTCGCTTCTCCACAACCAGGAGGGTACACTCTGCCGACATAGAAAGGTGGTACAGTAGGTTGCGGAGTATCACGTCGAGGGCGTTCCCTGTGGGAGGTATCGGTTGTTATTCGCAAGCCCCTGGTTGTGGAGCAACCAAGCTTTGAAGAACGCTAGCACCCCCGTGCGTTCTCTCGAATTGTTACCGTATGGGGTAACTGCAACAAACTCTCTTGCACCGAATATCTGCAGCGTGCAGGATGTTGACGAGAGGACCCCCGGCAACCTTTTATTGCACCCCGCTCAAATACCAGGTTGGTGCCATAAGGGAAACGTCCACCCAGCACATCTTGCTGAAGAACATCGGTGATGCTACGGTCAGCTTGGTGGCATGGTATTTATTGGGGTACGGATTCGCGTTCGGGGAGGATGCAGGGCATATCATTGGGACAAGCTTCTTCGTTTTCACAGGCAAGCGCTGTGTGTTCTATACATAAGTGCGGCACAGCAGTACCTGTAGCTTCCCGAAGCACCACTCTTCTTGCATGCCGGATATTTGTTCCCTCGACCACAATGTCAACTTTGAAAGGGAGCATGTACTGCTGCATTCCCCACCCTCGAAGTTACCTCTGAGAGCAATGCAGACTCCCCGAGAGGTTAAATCGCAAGACTGTAATATTGTCCGCCCTCGTCCGGTCCATGACACAATGAAGCACCAAAAACTGCGCGAGTTTTCGCGCAGAGCGCAGCGCGAGCAGTTCATCTCACCCAGCAGCGGAGCCTCCGTTATTGCACCTTGTCGCTCCACTGCTGTCTGGGTATCCCTCTTCGACCCGCATCATCCGTCGTTTTTCGCCGTCCCCATGTCCCGACTGTTGTCCCCAGAGAGCCCCTTCGCGGCAACCTCGGGGAACAGCACCGCCGTCTCATTCCTTGATTGCCTGTTCCAGTGGTCGTTCGCCGCGACGTGTACGACGGTCGTTTCAGGTGCGTACATAGTCGTTGATACATGCGCCGTCGAAGATGCACAGTCTCCCACCCTACTGGCAGTTTTGTTAAACCGCCCATGAGCTGCCCATGGATGCTCCCATGGTCAGCCCATGAACTGCCCACGAAATGCATACCGTGGGCAACACCTAGAACCCGCCACCGGCATATCAAACTGTGGAACTTAGCCAACGGCACATCAACCTGCAGTAGAACTTCGCCAGCCATCGTCAACCTAGCACGTATCGTGTGGGCTTGGGGTTAGACATTGGGGCTATCAGCCGTCATATTGCTCGTTCCAGAGTAGTAGATAATCTATTGTTTAGGAGTACACTGGTTCCGGTTGAAGGGCACTCATTGGCGGCCCATCGGCGGTTCAGCAACACTGTAGAAAGTGTGGGAGATCAAGATGCACCACGCGATCGATAGCCACAAATTGCGGTGACAATAATATACTCCAGCATCGATAGCCTATTCATATTTCATTCGAAGCATGTGAGATAGGACAGGCGCGAACGCGTGCGCGTTTTCCGAGACTGCTGGTTGGAACAGAAGCATTACGCTTTACACAACCAACAAAGTCTATATGCGTCGTTCACCAGACGCGTGCTTACGTTTCGGCGGGTGAAACTGGGGGAAACAACCCTGATCACACCTCCTCCAAATCCCAACCGCACCCACCTCTTCTTCTTCTTCCCTCTCAGGTGCTGTCGCAGACCGCATTCCTGTCAAGGCCTACCTCGTGTGTAAGTGCTGTTTAGCTGGGGCTTGCTCATGGTAATTTGTTGCTGATTCTTGCCGACCCTTGGGTACTCGCTGGCTGGCGTGTTTCGTCGTGAACCGCTTTGGAGTGGATTCCGCTATATGTTTTTTTCTCCACCCATCCATGCGGTGCGTTAGGGTCCGGCGGAGCGGTCGGGGCGAGCATTCTTCAGTTTCAATGAAGAAGCAGAAGGCTCGGAGAGGAAGAGGCACCTTGTTTCGTTAAAACCAACCAAGTTCCGAGCGAACCGATTCAACAACTGTGCGAATAAGTGAATTGAATATTTACATCTGTAGCTGTCAATGTCCGTTTTCATAAACACACATTCACTCGACAATCACGGCGGCAACGTCACAGTTGGTGGCATTTGACACAATTTCGGCGAGTATTGAAATATGCCCTGTTTGGCAGGCGTGAGGGCGGGCCGTCCTCTCAGCGGGCCGTCACTCAGAGCGTGTTCGCTTGAATACGGATGTGATGAAACTCGCCTGTTTCACTGCAACGACCGCCTGCCGGTTCCTCTTCTCATCCCCCTGAACACGACTCCACGAATCCAGACGCCTTCTTGACTTCAGCGCTGTTCTACCCTCTCCTCGCCCACGCGGTGTGGACGGACGACGGATGGGCCTCACCCGCTAGGGAATATCCTTTGTTTGGATGCGGTGAGTCCAACACCCGCCCGCTTGCCAACCCGCGAAGGGCGGAGATGAAACCAACGTTAGAACATAGCTGCCTTCGTGAAGATAGAGCATCAGATGCCCTCGAGTTCTATTTGGCGTATTTTTCCCGCAAGGGTGCATGATGATTTCCCAGAGAGGCGAATGGTTGATATTGCTGGCAAGGTGAAATCAGGTATCATGGTGTGCGGCACATCCAGGGTCACGCCTCTTTATGTCCTCCTGTTTACCATTGAAGGGTCTGATACATCCCACAATTCCGACGACTACAGTTTTTTTTTTACTGTTCTCGATTGTCTCGAGTGGCCTCGGAATGTCGAAGAGGGCTCCCCGGTTCAGCACACGCGTATACGATTGCAGCCATCCGCGAGGGCAGGGCAAGCATTGCATGCAATATCATCGTCGGCATTGTCATGTATCCGGGGTAGTGTGTTGAGCGAAATATATATGTGTTGATATCTGCGGTGTCTGGTCTGCGCGACGACAAAAAAAATTAACCTAAACTCCACCTATCGACGGAAAGTGAGCGCCGTTCGCCATGTCTTTTCATGGGTTGCACACGTACCTCACCACCACTCTTTTGACTGTAGCGGGCTGCACTCTCGCTGCTGGTTTTTCCCTACTCTGTGAGGAACCTAACCTGGATGCCGAGCGGCACCTCCGCCAACCTCGTGGAAACTCGCGACGGCGGCCGTACTATCTGATGCGTGATGAAAATGTTCGGAGCAGGTGTGATAGATTTTGCCGGGTCAGGCATCGTGCACATGTTTGGTGGTGCCATCGGTCTTTTCGTCTCGAGAAAGGTGAGGAGCCGTGGCGGTCGATTCTTTCCGGCGAAGCATTGGGACGGCGGGGCAAACGGGAGCAAGCTCAAGAACCACACGGATCAGCCCCAGCTCAACGAAGCGGGTTTCCGCTCGAATGATCCTGCGTGGATGACGTTGGGGACCTTCCTTCTTTGGCTCGGCTGGTAAGTTCGCGCAACCAATCGAGATGCGCGGCGCCTAACCGCAAATCTAATGAACATGCTTCAGCATCCTTCCTTTCTTGCGAACCCTGTGTTGCACGATGGGCATGTACACGTGCAGGTATAGAGTTCCATTCCCCGACATTGAGAAAACTCTGCCACGGCCGCTGGGTCTACCTCCACTCTCTACCTATCGTTCTCGAAACACATGCCGCTGTTGCCCAGGTATGGCTTCAACTGCGGGTCCGTCAGCGAGATTTCAACCACCGGGTCTCAGAATGCCGCCGGACGTGCTGCCTTGAACACGTCGATCGGAGCAGGCGAGTGCTGGGTCCTACCACGGTTTTCGGTTTCTGAAGCCCCCAAGATGTATTGAAAATTTCGTACTCGGTCACATTTGAATACGCCCGGGGGGTATACTCATTACTCATAGTCGTGATTGCCGTAGTCGTTAGACCATTGACCTCGCATCCCTACAAAGCCGGGACGGAGCACGCCGGGTTCTCACCGGACCAGGCTCTCACATCAACAAGCGCGAGGCAGCGTGAGGTATTCGGCGAGTCGCATGAAGGGTGCGCTGCATCCTGCTAGCGGTGTTCGGCATGTTGTCCTTACTTCCTTTCGTACGGATGACAGCTGCGTATGACTTATTTATTTCTGGTGCTTTTTGTTCCAGAGACAGTTATAAGCAATGTGTATCTGCCTCGAGGGTGCTTGACCAACTGTAACACAACGTGGTGCGATCATCCCCTTTGCGTGGAGTGAGGGTTCTCCACCCCGCACAACATGATCTACTCGACCACCATGGTCACCGCAAGAAACAAAACAAGCGCAAGAAAAAACAAGCGGAAACTTGATTGCCGAGCTCACGACGTGATCGGCTTGTTTTGCAACGTCGTTGCCAAGCGACGAAAACCCATCCCCGATGGCAAAACACCGGGGGGGGGCTCAGTTCGCGGACTGACAACGGAACACCCTCATACCGTGCTCAACAGTGGAGGTGTAGAGGCGTTGTGTTTCCAGAACAAGAGGAACACCTCCAGGGCCCAACCTCTTCCAGGGTATCGCCTTCTTTTGTTGTTGTGTTTGTGGCAATCTCCCTACACAGACAGACGCCCTTACTGTGTTGATGAGTGTTTCAAAGCAACAGCAGCAACAACGAAGACGATGACGAAGACTTAGCCCTAGAGAATGCACAGTGCGTGAACGCATCACGAGGCTGCTAGCGAAGCAAGTTCTGGTTGTTTTCGAGCTTGACCGGCCGTTTTGTAGGGGGGCCTTCTCATAGAGGCCAAGGGGACTACGGCATGCCGTCGAAGTACAAGCATGTTCCCGTGACCACTTCGCTGAACGCCCTGCATCGATCGACCGCCGCATGCGAATAACGTACGTATATATCACGACCTGGCCTTGCAGCTTGGGGGTGTGCGTTTTCGATGCTCTTCGAGCTTGGCTATCACAGGTGGACACCGAAGTATCGTAGAGGTGACGATATCGAAGATCCGCTCCACCTAGCCCCGTTCGACGTCGACGGGGGTGAGGAAGCCGACCGCGCCGAGCGAGTGCGTGTCGCAGAGACTCACCTCAGCAAGAAGACTCTCGCAAAAATTGCCAAGCACAACGCCGAGCACGAAAAAGAAGTCTTTACGTGGCCCTGGAGCACCCACATCAACCTGCACGGGGCCGCCTGCAACGGAATTCTCGCGGGACTTGTCGGCATCACAGCCGGTGAGAACACGGACGGGCCGAAAATGGTGACCCGCTACACCACCTTGCTGTATGCTTGACGTGCGTTGCCTGCGATCCAGCTTCGATGGAGAATCGTAGATCCGGGGAAAACGGGTGCGTGGTGGCTGTGGTGGTGGCCAAAAGCCCGAGATCACCGGTTCACCCTTTGTTGGGATCTGTGGAAGAGAGAAAGAGAGACAGACAGACAGACAGACAGAGAGAGAGAGAGAGAGAGAGAGAGATCATCGCGATGCTTTGCTTCCGGGTCGAAACCGGGGCTCTGGTCTATTGGACACGCTTCTACCCCTCCCCGCCTCTCGCGACTGATGCCTTCCGTGCTCAACGCAGGGTGCGCCACGATGAGCCCCCATGCGGCGATAGGTGTATCATTCGTGTCGGCGTTGCTCTACCACGTGTCGTACCGCGGGTTCATCTGCTTGATGATAGACGACGCTGTGTCGGCTGGAGCGGTGCACCTTGTTTGCGGTGCTTGGGGCGTCATCGCAGCCGGGTTCACCGGCATGGAAGGCCCCCGCCTTGATGCAGGATACCCACCACAGGCTTTGTGCAGCAGGGGGGCGCAGGTCGGGACGAACTTCGTCATGGTGGCCATCATTACTGCATATGTGAGTCGGATGACACGGCCAATCGCACTTAGCGTTGTCGAAAGCTGATCGTGATTGTCACCACATCTCACCCGGATTGATCGTGAAAACTCTGGCGTGCCTGGGAGTTTCCAAGTCATGCGCCTTGATAGTGACAGGTGTGGTCTATGCATTTTACGTTCCGGCGAACCCCACCTTTCCGATTGGATGTTCACGTAGTCTGCGCGTGCTTGTCCTCGTGGCTAAAAAAACACCGCACAGGCCTACCTTTGCACATTTATCCTTTGGGCGATCCTCCGAGGTTGTCGCCTGGTGGACCAGGCCGAGGAGGGCGTCGTGCTCGCCAAGGGAGAAGACGGCAAGTTCACCGAGTTCAAGAACAGGGTTGCCGATCAGTTCACACAGGAAAACCGAAGGTTTAAGAAGGTCGAAGAACAACTGATGAACCAGAACGAGCTTGGGATCAATTCCAGGGCCACTCTCGACGCGAGGTTTGAGCAGCTAGCGAACCGCATGGCCGAGCTTGAACGCACGCGCGGGACAACTGGAACCCCCACTCTTGGAGCACCGGTGAGCCGGTCAGTTGGCCGAGAACGTCTGCGTAGTAGGTATTGTATGGCCAAAGAGCAGAAAATGGACGTAGCCAACGATGGAAATGCATTGGATTTGAAGCATACAGAGACAGCTCGCCCCCAACTGCAGTTAACATCGTTTGTTCTGGCGAGAGCGGGTGTACCTACAAGGGGGTCCATTTTTTGTCATCGGGGAACAAAACTGACCGCCTTGGACGTGTTTTCGGGGTCCCACCTGTTCCCTTTCGGCGCGCGGCCCCGGCTCTTTGCCCCGTTTGTGTCACTTCGAAACACAGACCTCCACAACACAGAGCCCGATCCGACCAGCCGTGTTCATCGACAGTCAGGAAAGCACTGAGACGCTCAGGCCTCATCATCAGCAGCAAAGCGTGGCGGCCTCCCAACCGACGGCGACTGCGCAGCGTGGAGGCATGTAAGGCGCTTCAACTGCTGTTGTATATACTCCCGGCTCCGCGGTTTCTGAAGCGCAACATGAACAAATAAATAAATGTCTTCGCCTCGCAGGCAGGAAGAAGCTGGAAACGCGGGGCACTTGGCTGCCCCCTTGTTTTTCTTGGTCCTCCGGGGCGACGAGTGGTCGAACGTCCCATAGAAGTCTCTATGTGAAGCAGCCCCACTTCATGCACTTGCGTCCATCTTGTCGATTTTGATTTTTTCCTGTAGTAGTAGATAGAGCAAAATTGTCCAAAGTAGAGGTTGTTTTTCCGCAAAATAACATCTCACCTGAGGCGGACCGCAGACCCACGTTGAAGTACACATCTCGTTGAAGTGCCGCGGAGTTGAAGTACGCGGTACGGTCCCGAACGTGTCTCACCCACATCGAATACTCAACAGCCGGACCCCTTCCTCTGTGGTTGAATCATTTGGTGGTCTCTAGACTACACGGCAGTCACCTTGCTTGGTACCACCTTCTGAGGAGAAACTAACCGGTGCAAGATCGCAACCGCTGGATACGTGCCCCATGGCCGTGGGAGACAGGTTCGAGCAGGTCAAGAGATTTTTCGGCAGCACCGCTTGAGCTGGGACCGCAGCGTTCGAACCAACGCGCCGTCGACTGAAACAGCTCCGTCAGCTGGTTGCAGCCTTTCTACCCTGTTTCGGGAGACAGACGTATCCAAGCGATAACGTGGTGTTTCAATGTCGTCCTGGAACGAGATTGGGGGCTCAAACTGCCTCTCTGCGGAGAACCGCTCAGCGGTGTACACGCGATGGTCTCATGGCGTCCATGTCTTTGTTGTGAAAAACATTTTGAATTGGGGAGGTTCCTCGTGCGTCGATTGTAGGCATGCACGGATGCCTCTTTGGTGTCCCTCGAGGGGTGGTTGAAGGAGCTGAAAATGACATGTCGGCAGTGCTATGACTCACAGACGTATGGTGCCCGCGGCAGGGGGTCTGGAAGGGGTTGACAACACATGTTTCGGCGCACAGCATGGGGCGGCATGGTTTGAACGTTTCGCGTGTTTGACAAATCAAGGAAGTTTCGTTCTTCGTGAATCCTAGAAAGTTGTATGATAATATTGGCAGGCTTCCGTTGAACGTCGTTGTAGACTAGGGTCGGAGTCCGAAACTATGCATCGCTGAAGTATAGCCGGTTGTGGAGGTAATGAAACTTCACCATCCCGTACGCACGGTTTACTAATGTTTTGGCTCGAGCGATTGACTTGAGACACTTGATATTTCCTTTTAGTCTTGGGAACAATGTTATAGTGTGGCTTCGTCCAATTTTCATAGGATTGGGAGAAAACTACGGTAGCCTCTGCAATCTGTTCATGTTTTGTGTTTTTTTCGCTAGGTCGCCGTGTGTCGCAAATTATTTTGGGTTCGGAATCCGACCACGTAGTTTGCGTGCATTTTTCGAGGCATCCTGTTCGACGTCGCGAGGTCTGCTATCCGGCACTAACCGAAACAACGCAACTGCTTGAAATGCAATGGGTTCCTATATATTGCGTCCCCAGACCTGAAAAATAACAGTGACCAAAAACAAAACCAAACACGCCAAGCAAACCCTGTCTAGTATTTTTATTTTTAGGTTGGGGCGGGGAATAATCGAGGCGTCTTCGCGGGCCTTTCATCAATACCCACGAAATGATCGTGGGGGCATACCATAGACCAATGGCATCAGTGCAGAACTAACCGCTTGCTGCAGGCTCGTTCGATCTTGTGGGTCGCGTAAATTATGTTGTGGTTCATGGTCGCACGGCGTAACTTTCGAAACCTACCCCACGTGAATGAAAGGGCGTTTCACTTTTCACGCCCATCGTGAAATACTGCCGAGGCGTCGGTGCTTTGACGTCCCGCTCTCGCATGGTGTGCATCACCAATACTGGCGCTGCTGGCGCTGTGGAGATCCCCGAGAGATGGCAGACACCCCGCACACAACAGGGTCATCTTCGCAATCTTCGCATGCATACCCCAGGAGCAGCAGCTATTATAGCCCGCCAGTCGCCCGTGTGGCCGATTGGTCCAGTCAAACGCAACACTGCAACAAGAAGACCAAGGCTACGAGAAGATTTGCGAGACTAGGTTCCCTGTTGTGTAGTGCTAGAGAAGGCGGCAAGAGCAAGGTGGGCGTGGCGGTAGAGGACATCGCCACCACGGCGTACGCGTTTATTTGTGTCGTCCGAGACAGCGGGGAGCTGGCGTGCCTCCGCCTCCAATAGAGCTCTTAAGTCGTAAAAAAAGAGGCGAGTACAGGAAAATCGAAATTGGCGAACGGTTTCGAGCCGCTCCAATGTTGCACCTTATCGCTATGACCCTTGTCGCAGCACGATTGTCACCGCGCACGGCGAAGATTCCTTAGTTTTACGAAGCTGCAACGTCCCATCACTCTGGGACAGCTAGTCTACACCTTTGTACGTTTAACGCACCAGGGCCTGGCGGCGAAAAAAAAAAAACTGCAACTGGCAGTGCTCCAGCCAACCCCACACACATGATGCCGCGGAAAACGGCATAGCTACGCCGACGCTTGGCAAGAGGGAGTCACAACGCAGCACGTCTGTACGACGTGTACTATTGATTCCTGGAGGGAAAATCTCGTGCGCATATATATGCATCCATATATGCCCCCAATTCTACAAGCGCGCATTGTCTACAACGCAGACGGAACTTGCGCCATCATCCTCGCTCCGGTGTTCACCACAGGTACCTACCGCGTCACACAACTGACCACCAAGTGGCGATGCCACAACCCACACCTCGCAAAGATATCGGGGCCGCCTTTGCAACAGAAACCCCTCCAACAAATGCATCAGAGTAAGGGGTCAAGCTATCACAACTTGGCTAGTGCTGCACGGGGCTGTGGTTGTCACCACACGCAACTAGAGCAAACTTTGTTTCGCGTACCCCAAGAAACATAGAACCAAACACAGACCACCACTACGCCCAATACGACATACCACGAAGAACACCAATGCACTTTGGTGTTGTTCACGAAACAAGAACCTCCGCTTAGTCACGGAGGTGTGATACCGACCTTACATCAGACGGACCAAAAACAAAAACTTACAGCAACAAAAAAAAGTGCGCAAGCCGTGCTACATGCATTCTTCGCCACGTGCAACGAACGTGAACAAGTCCATGAAACATCTTGGCGAAAAGGTACACACAACACATTTCCCTCTGGAAAAAGCTGTATCCTGCAGAAGAAAGGTCTCCGTTGTGTAACTGATAAGCTCATGCTACACTCTTTGCACACTATCTTGGGCACCTAACGATGGAAGTGCACGCTGTACGATACGTAACCCTTGGTTGCAAATAGCATCTGTGTGCACTGAGGCACAAACTCACACAGTAACGAACTTTCCATCAAACGCACAATGTTTGCCACTAGGAAAGGGTGAATTGACGGCGGCGGCAAAGCGCTGTGCTGCACGGCAATGTAGTGGAGAGCCACCCACCACCCACACATATACACAAAACATGCTGAACTGATAATCACTGAAAAAAGCAACACTTTGGACAAACAAAATCTTGCTGAAGAACGTGGGCAGCTTAGCGCCACTCCCTCATTTACCCACTGCAAAAATACGTCAACACAGCCATGAATGAACAAAAAAAAAACTTCCAAGGAAGCGGCCTTAACACTGGCATATAGCGCTTATCGCCCCCGTGACGAAAGTCGGCTAACGGTCACCGTTGTTGCCTCGCTTCCGTCGCACCCGATTGGGGACATTTTTGCCAAGTTAACGCTACTCTTATTTGTCCCTGTTTTTCCTACGACCGTTCTCTGCACTGATGGGCTCGCATGTACTTCCCGCTGCTTCAAAGAGCCCGCTCTAGTCGCGAATCAAAGTATCCCGCCGCTATCTCGCCCAAAAATATACAAATCGACGAAACCGCAGAGAAAACATAGTCTACATAGACGGAGAGCTATCAGCGGGAGGGCAGAGGCCGCAGCTTCGTAAAGGTGCCGTCGCGCCCTACTCACGGGAACCGGTCGCCCTGTGACGCGCCGATAGCCTTGAAGAACAACGTCAAGTGCGCTAACTGTCATCGTTCGGCATGCCTGAATCAAAGGTGCACGAAACCAAACAAAACGGGCACATCCATCCCTACCTTTTCTAATTCCGCAGAAAGCGGCTAAGGCAGCGTCAACCCCTTCGTTTCATCCGTACTGACAAGCATATCGTATGCATAGTTGCTCTGGAGAAAAGATTAAGATCAAAACAGAGAGGTAGGCGGGCAGGGCAGGGGGGCACGCTCGACTGGAAAGAGGGGAAAAGTAGTGGTGCCCACCCAAACGACAACTTGCCCCCTTTACCCGATCTACTCTGGGCCTCTAACCCCTCTCATAGCACGCCTGCGGCGCCGTCCTGCACGCCACGGGCCGTCGATGCTGACCGCAGAAGCCCTGTCTTTGAGGCCGATTGACTCCCTCAACAGCACCAGCAGCCGGCCCATGTTTGAGCTGAACGTGCCGACAAACAGGTCTGATACAAGCGCAGATGGTGTCGTCCAGGGTACGAGTAAGGGCAAACACGCTTCTTTGGTACCGACAAGGCTTGCGAGAAAAACATGCTCACACGATCGACACGAGACGTTGTCAAGACAAGGATGTGTAGCACGCCGTAAGAGTTGCCACGGCATGCAAGAACCCGGACCCAACCCTACCGTACCACGTGCTCCAGCAAAAACGGAACGGTACGACACAAATCCTAGCAAAAACGAAGGTCCAAAACGATGCACCTCGCACTAGCCGCGGGGTCTCAGAGCTGCTCAGTGTATCTACCTCAGAACAGACACAAGGCTACAAAAAAAAAAAATAGAGAAAAGGAGCTCACCTGCGGCAGTGAGCTGCTGGAGGTCCGCCAACGTGTACACGAAGTCCGCGTACGTCTGGGGTGTGATGGGGCGCGAGAAGGGGACGGAGGGAGTGGAGGAAACACCGACAGTCAAAATGCACAAGCACACGGGCCGAGCGCCAAGCGAACAAAACACGGCCGGTTTTACTTCGAATTTCAACGGGCAACGAAAAAATTAAGCGCGAAACTCGGTTTTCCTTGTATCGTCGGCCTCAGCCGCCGCACCGAAGGGCCTCTTGCCTACCACCTCGCCGCTGTATGCGACCGAACCCCGCACGGTCTTGACTTAGAGGGGAGTAAAGACTGCTGTTTGAAATATTTGGTGAAATTTTCATTTTGATTCGCTGAGGTTCGCCGGGCTCTTCGCTTCGAGTGAACAAACACGTGAGCTGCTGTGTGAGCTGTTGAGCTTGGGAAAACGCCACACGGCACCTGGCCCTCACCTGTGAGTTGGCCCTGCTGCCCGCTTTATTTGCATCTTGCATCACCCCTTGGTAACGCTGCTGTGCTCTCGTGAGCCCACTCCGGAGGTGTCAATTACATGCTGTACCAATAATTCTTATGAGAAATTCTAGGTGTTGTGGGCAGAACAAAAACGAGAGATCATGGTCTTCTGGGCCCCTGTGTTCCCCTTTACCTCTTTGTCCGTCCGCGTAGCCGTCCGCCCGATCTCGGGCCCTCCTTCGACCCCGCCAGAGGCCCAGAAGATATCGTCTTCGCTCACGTTGGGCAGGTAGTCCGGTGCTATCTGCTTGACCTTGGCGATCACCTTGGGTTCGTCGGACGCCACCCAGATGCCCTTGATGTCTCCCACGCTAAGCTGGCTGTCGTCCCCCTCCAGGAACTCCACCGCCGCTTCCAAGTATTCCTGGGCGCGGGGGGCGACGGAGCGCACACAGGGGGGTATTTTCATGCGAGTGGGAGGACAGTAACGTGTCGGGGAAAGTGGTGTTCCTTCCCGCGTGTTTCTCCAAAAACAAGCGCTGGCGGTGCACACGGCACATCGTAAGAGGAGAAAGAAGAATTCGCAGACGCACGGCGGAGGGCTTGCGGGTTCGACAACATACAAGAATGTCGCACGCTCATCGCCAGCAACATTTGACCGTGATAGAACTAGTCGTTAGACCATTGACCTCGCATCCCTACAAAGCCGGGACGGAGCACGCCGGGTTCTCATCGGACCAGGCTCTCACATCAACAAGCGCGAAGCGCCGTGAGGTATTCGTGAGTCGCATGAAGGGTGAGCTGCATCCTGCTCAGGGTGTTCGGCATCTTGTGCTTACTTCCATGCGTACGGATGACAGCTGCGTAAGACTTCATTTATTTTCTGGTGCTTTCACTTCCAGAGACAGTTATAAGCACTGTGTAACTGACTCGAGGATGCTTGACCATTTTAACACAACATGGTGCGATCATCCCCCTTGCGCGGAGTGAGGCTTCTCCACCCCGCACAACATGATCTACTCGACCACTATGGTTACCGAAAAAAAAACAAAGGTAAAAAAATAAAATAAATAAATATATAAATAAAAGGGGGGGGGGGGGGGTGATGCAGGTTGCATACCTTACACAGGTACATGGACGCTCTCCTTCCATGCGTGACCTTGTCACCCCGTCGTATGTGCAGGCCCAGGAACGGGGATTCCTGGAACACGTCCGAGGGCGAGGCGCGCGTGACGAAGTCGACGTCGGCCTGGAGCCACGGGGTAACGTTGCTCCACAAGTACTTGGCCATGGCCTGCGTCCGTCATCGTGTGTGTTTTTTCGCGAGCGAGTGTCAGCTTTCGGTGGGGGGGACGGGATGCCGTGCAAGTGGGGAGTGGGCGGGATCTAAGGCGCGTCTACAACTGTTGTTCAACACAAAACCGAGAGGTATCGGGTGCGTACTTTCTTGTTCGCTGTCATATGAGTATCTCAAAGTCCATCCGAATATGATAAAAAAAAATGGTAGTCGCTAGGAAATTTCGCGCTCGCAGGCTACAATATTTTCTGCATCTTCCTTTGAAATGTTTCGCTCGGCTGGAGATCTCTGGCCCGGGATCACAAAGACCCGTCCCTCTGGGGTGTGCGTGGTTTTGTTTCTTTAGTAGCGAGATCTAGACCCGCTGGCTCCCCTTTTCCGGGGCGGGGGGAGAGGGGGGGGGGTACTCATTACTCATAGTCGTGCATGCCGTAGTCGTTAGACCATTGACCTCGCATCCCTACAAAGCCGGGACGGAGCACGCCGGGTTCTCACCGGACCAGGCTCTCACATCACCAAGCGCGAAGCGCCGTGAGGTATTTGGCGAGTCGCATGAAGGGTGAGGGGGGGGGGGGGGGGGGAAAACCCCCGGGGAAACCCTTTTTTCTCTGGAAGCAAAAAAAGGGGGGGCCCCCAAAAAACCCGTTTTTCCGGGCCCCGTTGGAATTTGGGGACCCCGGCCT
>FN648753.1:0-15376 GCA_000310025.1 Ectocarpus siliculosus | reverse complement strand
GGTTTTTGCGAGTCGCATGAAGGGTTCGGGGGGGGGGGGGGGGGGTAACACCCCGAGCGAACCCGTTCTTCGACTGACAGCAACAACAGGCAGGCCACCAACAACACGCGTTGTCCTGGTCCTGCTGTGATTTGGTGACGCCGGCCGTTGTCAAATACACTTGATGTACCTCGATCGAACAAGGTCACACTGAAACTGTACTACATACAATACGTGCTTGGACACAAAACCAATCTCGCCCACGGTGGCACTGCTGCTGCTCTCGCCCAAAGCCCGCGTCCAGTCAGCAACAAATTCTCAAACCTATCGCGCCCTCTGAAACAATTTCTCTCATCTTGCCAGTGGGGCCGAGACAGGTGCTGCTAGGTACATTGCTGGTTATGAGTTACTCACGAAATAACACATAAAAAAATAACAACAACGTCCAAACACGCACCGCCAAGGCAGCGATGTGGTCGACCCCCGACCCTTCCAACGACGCCACTATCTCTTCCGGGTGGAACCGTACGGCGTCCTGGTCCAGCCTCGCCACCTCAACCAGCTCCGCTTCGGGTAGGTCTTTCGACACCATGTACTCCTTCCAGGACTTGAAAAGTAGCAAAAAATGAGTCGTTGGGCCATGGTTGGCAGATTCATGAAAACCTCCGAAACGTTCGAATGCAAGGGGGTTGGTTCCTCCCAATTGGGACCTGGTAGTTCTTGGGTCAGGGTCAGCGAGGCCCTGCAATAAGGTGCGTCTCCTGCTAACGTGATTGGACGAGTCTGCCAGGTTTGATTCCTGGACATAACTGCTCACAGGAAAAAAAAGTGCACCCGCAAGTGTACAGCACGGCAAAGCGTGGCAATGGTGTTCCTCCATAAACGCGGAAACGAAGGAGGACAGGATATCACTCGGGGGCTGGAAAAACCGCCAACACAGCCTGTTGGAGCATATTTTTCCTGCATGCGGGTAACCAAATCAGCCACTTCCGGGGTGCGTCATGGAGCCATGTACAAACGTAGCATTGGCGAAGCCAAAGAACGACTGAGATCTCTACTAATGTTCCCGTCCAGGCCACCAACACTATCATTGCTCGCAGCATCCACCCACATCATTTCACCGCCCTTGCCTTCTCTGCGGGAGGATATGTCTACAGTCTTGCCACACCAGCGGGCCCTCAAAAACGCCGGCATGTTCCCGGATAATCGACCGGCGCTATTGAGAGTACAGCATGACTTGGGTGATTCAGTCTGCCCAGCAACTTCACCGGCTCTACACAGGGCCACCTTGTTAAAGGCCCACTACTGTAGTACGATCCGGGGCTCGGTCCCACACGAGGAGATTGCTCGGCCGGTGAACGGCTTTCGCTCAACCGAATCCCCATCTCTCCAAGCCGGGCCCGCAGTTTAAGAAACGCTTCGTTCAAGAAACAGCAGAGGCTCGAAAAGTTTCACGACAGGGAAGAACATAGGTCGAAGAATCACACCTCAGGGGTGGATCCTCCACCATACTGTGGCGATGAAATCATAACAAGTTGAGCCCCGGCCGGATTTCGACGTTTCTTGTCCCCGGGCCCCGGTACCCCTGGTCGCCCCCACTCACCTCCGCCGAGGGGAAGGTGCAAAGATGCGGCATTGGCTTGAAAATGCAGTCCCAGCCCGTCTGAGCCTCTCCCCCGCTCTCCTCCCCGCAGTCCACCCATTTCATCTGGTTTTCGCCCACGACCACGGTCATGTCGCTCCACTTCTCCACTGAGAGGGCGTACACCCACGCGTTCAGCATGTCTGAGATTTTGTCGACCCCAGACACAGGAGGCAGACGCGGCGAAACACGTGGGGTGTGGGTGCGATGGAGGACCGGCGGCGGCAGAGAGGAGAGTGGCCGGCAACTGTACAAGCAGGCTAGGATGACATGATGACTCAGCAACGGAAACAGCTACACGAGAGGCAAAATATCCGACCCAGCAAAAAAAGGTGTGGCGAGTTTTTGCCTCCGATCATGTTCGGTGTGTGTTCTGTATCCCGACAGCATGATGCGTCCCGACGACATGAAAACAGGCAATGGCATTCCATTTTGCGGTGTCCAAAATGTACCGAGATGATGTTCTCAGAGAGAGATCAAGCGTTCACACCCGGGGCAAGTCCGTCCCGCTCTCTCTCCCACTCACTGTTGATGTTGCTGCCCAAGCCCTGCCCCCTCCACATGAAGCTCCCCCTGGCCAGGTCGCAACCTTCCTCCCCCCGCGCGTACTCCACTGCCCACTCCGAGGAAAACAGCACTGCCGGCGCGGCCGCGGCCGCCGCCGCTGCTGCTGCATCCCCGCCTTCCGATCCGTCAGCGGCAGTCACCCGCGATTCGTCACCAACGTCCAGCTCCATAGAGAGCGCGGGCGTCTTCGACCCATCCTCCGCCTCTGCGACCTCCGCCTCTGCGCGGACGTAGCTACTACATCTCCCGAGCACGGCCAGCACCACCGAAGCCTGCAGCGCCGCCCTTGGTGTGCAGCCGCCACGGCGGGGCCGCCCCCCGCGGCGGACGGTTCTGCTTTTTTCGTTCCTGTGGGAGGAGTCCGCCATCGTCGCCAGCATTCCCTGTCTGCGGCGGGCGGCGGAACGCCGAAGGAGGGGGTGGGGGGGTCGTGGAATCGTGGGTGTCATGTTAAGCAGGGCAGAAAACCTGACCAGCGGGACGAGGGACATGCGCCCCGGGGGATCGAGGGAAGGGTTTCGATCTCGTATTGGGACGATAGTCCGTACAAATGTACTCCAGTAGACTACGTAGTAGTTAAGCCCGTAAAGATCAGCATCCCAGACCAACGTATGCTCAGCGACATTTACAGGGTACTGTAAGAGGAATTGAGCCGCCTTCCCCGAGAAGAGGGCGCGATTGCCAAGCAATGCCAACCGCTCTTCAACCTATTTTCTCATACGCGGCAGACGTCTTCTGTTTCGTTAATTTTTTCGTCCAAGTGTACGTACCCACGAACGAGCGCCTTCCACAACAAATGTAGTGTTTTGAAAGGATTTATCACCTCTTCGAGCAACATACGGTGACATCTCCCCTGTGGGTAGCAGGCTCAACACAGACACATTGTTGCCCACCTTGTGATTGCAACGTGCTCCGAAGTTGTGTTGTTGTCTTGTCTTCACATTAACAGCCGTTCCGATCCCCTAATCCAAAACCTCCTCGTACTGATCTTACACTTGACGCGGTCGATTCCCGTGGTCACAGGCTAACTGAATGGGTACACTCAAATAAAATAGACCCGAAGGGCCAGCAAGCCAATACAAATCAGCGACAGATAGCCTAGAGTCCCCCGCTAGCCTCTACACGCTATGTGAGGGGAAAAGGAAAGTGAAGTCAACATCACGGATCAGAAAGAGAGAAGGCCATCTGGAAAAGAAAAGAAAACAAGAAAAAGTAAAATGAAAAGAAGAAGAAAGCACAAGACACACGTACACCTACGCTGTAACGAACTGGCAGAAGAAAAAGACAGGCGAGCGAACGGCCTCTCTTTATGGATAGCAAATCTTAATCTTGTCCTTTTCGGCCTTTGGGCAGTCTGCTTCCCGAACGAATGCGAATCAGCTGTTCGACCTTCGAGAATAGTCACAGCTTCGGCTGAGTGTCTACAGATCGCCGGTTTGTTTCGCCAGGTTCACGTTTGATTTTTTCAATATGTGTAATTTTCACGAAAGATTTATCAACTTTGCTCTTTTTCATATCTTGGCCCAAGATTTGCTCCGCGGTGGCTTTTCGGCCGAATCTTGGACGATTTTTTGCTCATCTTGCTCAGCAGGAAATAAATCAAACATGGACCCTGGAGAAACGATCTGTAGACATCTCAACCAAAAGCTGTGACTATTCTCGAAGGTCGAACAGCTGATTCGCATTCGTTCGGGAAGCAGACTGCCCAAAAGGCCGAAAGAGATAAGATTTGCCTAAAGGGATATTAAGATTTGCTCCCAGCAAAGGATAGGCCGAACGGGAGGGGTATTTTTATTTTTTGGTTTTGGGGGGCAGGGTGCTGACGTATTTCGAAGTAGTTGTCTGTTGTGCAGACAACATGTGCTGTAGCATGGAAGATTCTGAACCTTGAAAGCGGCTTTCGCTATTGAACCAAATAAATCACGGAGAGAAACAGGAAACTAAATCATGGATATTTGCGTCGGTCTCAACGAAGAAATCAGATTTCGAAATCACATTTCGATATAAGAATAAAAGAGTCGGATCTACCCAAATCCCGACAGAAATGGCCTGTGTGTCGGGAGATCTGCCAAATGGAAACGAATCTCTGCAGTCCACCGCGAACAACCCGAGAGGTCCGCCGCCTGCCAACTGCCAGATTGCTGTTGTGACGTACTGCTATGACTTGGCCACACCACATGGGGAGCTACCGCTCCCGAGAAGCACACACCAAACGCGTACATGGCCTCTGTGCGGTACTGACACGATGTCTACGCATGTGACACTTTGAATCGACCCTCGTCCGACGGAAAGCCCCAAATTCATCTGTGCATTTGAAGTTCGACAACCCACACGGGAGATTGCCCCACAGACAAAAACATCCCACACAAGTTTTTTTTTCGGCACCAGTCACGTGCAACAACGATGCGCAGCCACCCTCCCTTTGGGTTGGCTTTTTGTGCTCTTTCTTTCCTCTGTGCTCGGCGGTTGATGGAGTTCGTGTGGATGGGGGTAGGTGGGCACGCGCCGTGTATGCGAGTAGACCGTGGTCCCGCAACTATGGACGCTGTTCACCCAAATCGGGATCCGATTAAATGATTTCACCTTTTTTCAAATCCCGATTTGGTTTTGGGTCGTCCTGTTTTATTATGTCCTAAAGATTCGACGGGTTCCACAACTGCCCCCCCCGTCCCTGGGGTAGGCCGAGGTTCCGCAAGTGGATCTAGACCTCGAAAGACCACCCAGCAAAGACGGATATACGGTCCCTAGCACTGTTGAGAGGGGGATCCTGAGTTTGGCGGTTGGGAGTTACTGCTGTCGTGAGATCGGGGTAGCTCGTGAACCGCCAGCTTTGGTAGCTGCAAAATGAGGCTGGACCCTAACGCCCCGGCTTGGACACCGGGGTTATGCAGCAGCAGAGAGCACGGTGAGGGTGGCGGAGTGACCGCACGCCGTGGGGGTATGCCCCAGAGAGAGGAAAGGAGAGAGTCCAGAGATGGAAGGCCACACCGCTCCGGGACAAGAAGACAACTCTATGGGAAACAAGGCAAGAACCGGGGTAACCATTACGTTAGCCCGAGTGTTCGCAAAAAAATAGCAAAAAAACAAAAAATGAGGGGGAGATGGAGGAGAAGGAGGGGTCGGGCGGCGCGTAGGCTAGCTAAGAGAGCAGCGCGCGCCGCGCGAAAGAGACAGCAGGGTCAACTTCTTAGGGTAGCAACCTGGAATGTGCGGACTTTGGCTGTAAACGGGGCCAATGGATACGGGCGAGCCTACAGCATTCTACACGAGGCCGCGAGACAAAACGTATCGGTGGTAGGAATGCAGGAGACACGGAGGGCAGGTCGAACGGAATTTGCAGCAGCGGGTTTCCGGGTGTTCTGCTGTGGCACGGAGACTGGTGGAGTCCATGGTGTGGGGATAGCCGTCAAAGAGTCACTGTGCAAGACATCCACGTTCACTACGGAGTTTATCGACGAACGCCTTATGGCCATGAGGTTTCTGTTGGCAGGCCACCGTGGAGCGGTCAACTTCGTAGCCGCCTATGCTCCAACCGAACCTTCAACCGCCGACAGCAAGCGCGTGTTCTGGGGAACACTTGACAGTCTCGTGCGGAGGATCCCTTCCAAAGAATGTGTGTATGTCCTATTGGACGCCAACGCGCGGACGGGAGATAGGTTGGACGGAGGGGACGGAAGGGTAATAGGAATGTACGGGCGTGATGAGCTCAACGACAATGGCATGCTACTGTTGAATTTCGCAACGGAAAACAGGCTAGCTCTCACGAACACGTTCTTCGAGACACGCAAGGGCGGAATATGGCACACATACAACGGTGTGTCGGGAAACGATTGCAAGCGCCTTGACTACATCCTGACAAGGCAGGCACATCACGGCCTAGTATCTAACGTGGTTGTCATCCCCCAGCCGGTTCGCCCAGTCAAAGCAGACTCAGACCACAACATGGTAGTAGCCACCGTCATCAACGTCGGTGGCAGGCTTGCCCACAACCGTGCAGTCCGGACTAAACCGAAACAGCAGCAATTCAACCGACGGGAATTGCAGTTCGAAGCAGCACGAGGTGCGGTGACTAATCGGTTCCTCCTCAACCTCGACACACGACTGGACGAACGAACAACCACCGCCGAGGAATTGGCGACCGACTTTACCAATGCTCTCCTCGAAGCAGCGCGGACGACCCTAGGGGAGGAACCGCGGAGACGCCGCACGCAGGGGTGGTGTGAGACCCCAGAGACGAGAGCAGTGCTGGAGGAGGCCCTTACCACACGGCGGGAAGCGCGCCGGGCGATGAGGGGCAACTGGAACTCAGCAACGTGGAGAACTCTCAAAGCATCGTGTAAGGGAGTGGCTGCAGCAGTCGAAACGGGCATTTATGCCCACCTGGACGGATATGTGACTGAACTCGAAGCAATCTACAAAGATCGCGACATGAGAGGACTGTACCAACACCTCAAGAGATCAGTGGGCCTCAGCGGGAGACAAGCAGGGGGACAGCAGTTCGTCGCGGATGAGAACGGCGTGTTGCTCCGGAACAGGGACGACATCCTCCAACGGTGGGCGAGATTTTTCAGCACCCTACTCAACACCAAATCCCCCACCCTGAACCCAGACATCATCGAACGAGTGACGCAGCGGCCAGCGACACGTGACAGTCAACGGTTGGGAAAGGTGCCAGACCTCGAGGAGGTGGCACGGGCAGCGAAAGGCCTCAAGAACTGGAAGGCACCCGGCCATGACTCCCTCTCTGCCGAATTGCTCAAGATCGATGACGACGAACCCGTTGTCCTGAGACACCTCCATACCATCCTCGTCAAGGTGTGGAACGGAGGAAATATCCCCCCAAGAGTGGAAGGACGCAACCATCAAGGTGCTCTACAAGAAGGGTGACCGGTCCAACTGTAACAACTACAGGGGGATTTCGCTACTATCTCACGTAGGCAAGGTTCCCATCAAGATCATCACCAACCGTCTACGCGCCTTCTGCGAAGCCAACAACATCCTCCCGGAGGAACATTGCGGATTTCGACCCGGGCGATCCACCGTCGACATGCTGTTTGTCGTGCGTCGCCTCCAGGAGCTGGGGCGGAGAAAGAAAATACCGCTCTACATGTGCTTCGTCGACTTGAAGAAGGCGTATGATTCGGTGGACCGAGAGATGCTATGGAAGGTGCTGGCCAGGGCCGGGATTCCCGCGAAGCTAATCAAAGTCATCCGCCAATTCCACGATGGAATGCGGGCCCGGGTGCGCATGGACGACGGAGAACTATCGGACTGGTTCCTCGTCACACAGGGCGTGCGACAAGGATGTGTGCTATCCCCACTGCTGTTCAACATATTCTTCGCCGAGGTCCTCGAGGTCGTCGTTATCCGATTCAGCGAGGATGATGTTGTTCTGCGGAATCTGGTGTGCTTGGAGGAGGGGAAGACGGAAGCGGGGGGGGGGGAGGAGACACCCCTTGACCGAGTACGGAGGGCAGTATGGGGGATGCTGTATGCCGATGATGCCGGCGTCGTATCGAGGTCTGCAGAAGGACTGGCGAGAATGATGACCATCATCGTTGAGGTGTTCGGAGAGTTCGGGCTAACGGTGTCGGAGAAGAAGACGGAGACGCTCCTGATGCGCGCGAAGGACAAGCCGACTGCAACATCACAGCCCCCCCCGCCTTCTCCACCACTGACTATCGAAGCCGCGGGACAGAAATACGCCCAGACGACCGAGTTCCGGTACCTCGGTGGCCTCGTCAACGAACATGGCGACCTCACCCGGGAGATCAACTACAGGAGCAGAGGAGCGTGGGCGTGCCTCAGGCGATATGGCCAGGAGCTCTTCGACAGACCGAAAGCGCCATTCCGACTCAAGATCCGCCTCCTCCAGGCGGAGGCGATGGAGGCACTGCTGTACGGCTGCATGACATGGTCACCACTCAGCGGCCACTATCAGACGCTGCGGTCGACACACCACCGACTGCTCCTTCGAGTTATCGGGAACAAGCGCAAGAAAGACACCTACCGGCAGCTCTCGTACGCCCAGACGCTGAAGAGGGTCGAATGCCAGAGCGTTGAAGCCACGATCCGACAACGACGCCTACTGTTCGCGGGAGCACTGGCAAGGCAGCCGGACGGGCGACTCCCGAAACGACTGATGCTCGGCGAGCTGGCGGGGGGGGAGAAGCCACGTAGGGGGGGACAGGAACAGAACTGGCCGAAGTGTGTGCTCGACGACCTGAAGGCATTGGGGGCCGACCACGGATCTACGAAAACCGATCCATGTTGTCTCGGAATTCCCGTACCGAAAGACACGGCACCGAAGTTAAGGTGGACGGAAGCCGCGAAGGTGGAGGGGGGAGTACCCTGGCATGCGGCGGTGCTGCAGGGAGCTGAGAGGTTCATGACCTCCTGGCACGAGAAGGAAGAAGGGGCCAGCCGACAACGAGCGCTCAAACGAAACCACAAGCCAACAACCAATGGGGCGGGAGGGGGGCAGGAGACGGACGAGACTGGCGAGGGAAGAAAGCAAACGAGAAGAGACGGACCGAGTGGCACGACACGTGCCGGATTGAATTTCTTTTCGCCAATCCCCCCCCCCCCAACGCTGCACCATTGCACCAACCCCCCAGTAGTAGTGATTTCGTACCATTACCATGTATCGCTGGTTGGTGGCCATGTTTGCGTGTTTGCTTGTTCGTTAGTGGTCTCTCCACCGTGTGCCTTGTTCTGCCTCATATTTCCTGTTATTTTCGGCCTGGTCCCTATTTGTCCTCGCCCTTTTTCATTTTATTTTCATTTATTTTCTCTTCTCCTTGTACGGTTTCCATTTTTATTTTTTCTCCTTTTTTTTCTCTCTTTTTTTCTCTCTTTTTCTGTGCCAGATGGCCTTGTCTCTGCTTGCGTTGTGAAGTACCAAGATTGAACCAAGGGGATGTACCTCTTTCTCTCCGGCCCATGATAAATAGTGACGGCTAGTCTCAGTTGATACCTCGCATAGCGCGAAGAGGGAGTGGAGGATTCCAGAATATCTGTCGTTGATTTCTGTTGACTTGCGGACCCCTCGGGGCCAGTTTATTTGAATGTACCTTTTTAGGGTAAGTTAACCTGTGACCACGGGAATCGACCGCGTCGAGTGTTGGATCAGTACGGACATACGAAGGTACTGGGTAGAGAGAGATCGGAACGGTTTTTAATGTGGAGACAACAACAACAACAACAACAAACAACATAACATTTCAGCCAATCAACGAAAGAGTCCTGTGGATCTTCCGGTCTTACAACCAAATCTGAATGTGATTTCGAGATCTGATTTCTTCGTTAAGACCGACCCTCTCATGACGTGGCCACACCACATGGGGAGCTATCGCTCCCGAGAAGCACACACCAAACGCGTACATGGCCTCTGTGCGGTACTGACACGATGTCTATGCATGTGACACTTTGAATCGACTCTCTTCCGACGGAAAGCCGCCAATACGTCTGGGCATTTGAAGTTCGACAACCCACACGGGAGATTGCCCCACAGACCAACACATCCCACACACGTTTTTTTTCGGCACCAGTCACATGCAACAATGATGCGCAGTCACCGTCCCTTTCGGTTGGCTTTTTGTGCTCTTTCCTCTGTGCTCGGCGGTGGATGGAGTTCGTGTGGATGGGGGTAGGTGGGCACGCGCCGTGTATGCGAGTAGACCGTGGTCCCGCAGCTATGGACGCTGTTCACCAAATCGGGATCCGATTATTAAATGATTTCACCTTTGTTCAAATTCCGATTTGGTTTTGGGTCGTCCTGTTTTATGTCCTAAAGACTCGACGGTACACAGCCAATTGCACACCCCCAAAAAATGGGAAAATCCAACAAAAATCAGACTTTTCGCCCCCGCCGTTCCCGTCAACAGAAGAGCCGTTCAACCAACCTCTCAAAACCAAGGTGGGCGTTGAGGTGCATCGCAAAAGCGCCAACCATACTGCTGGATCAACTTGCTGTACAAGGGTGTACGTTAGGCAGATGTACAGGTGTATAGAACCCTCACAGCCAACCTGCTGCACTTGACGGTTGCTGCAGGCTCGCATTGTCTTTCAGGGGTAAATACATCACAACAAGCTGTAGTTCACGTCAAAATATTTCCAAGTTTGTTCGTCGTTTATCACGGTCCCACGAAGCTGTACTGCCATAAAATAGTTCCATGTTTGCTTGTCCTTTTCACCGTCCTCAATTAAGCACACAGGTGTATGTTCGCCTGAAGCACTGGCAGGGCAATGATAGTAGTACCAAGAGGCAGACGCCCTCGAGAGACCGGCTGATCACCCACGAAGGCAACGCGGAGATATGCTACAGCAGTGTTTGGAGGAGAAAGGCAGAGCACGCGCGAAGAAAAAGAAAATCCGCGAACAAATTGACGAAAAAAATGCGCCCAAAACATAGTGTTGTAGTAAATCTGCTGTATACAGATCCGGTTCTTTCCTGCGGACAAACTTCGTGCTTTGCTACCGCCGACACATCAACACTTTTTTTGTGGTACTACATATGCAGCACCTGTGCTCTCTCCACTCGACGTACGCATCCACCTCGGTGATACACATGAACTAATACACATGTACTGTTGTCCGGTGGTGCCTGCTGCAGACTCCATTTCGTTGATACTTTGCAAACAAGCAGCAGCAGTAACAATTCACGCACACAAAGAACTGGAACAGTTCTGTACACATGGGCAAGATTTCAACGGTTGGTGAGGTGTTGTAAGTAGTGCTAGCGCTGTTGAGACGCAGCTGTTTTGCGACGCACTGCGTGATTCTCACGTAAAATAATCGCGAGCGAGAGGGGGAGCAAACCACCCCGCCGTCATTGCCCCACCTTGCCCTTACCTCTCCTGCTGGTGCTGGTGCTGGTGCTGGTGCTGGTGCTTCTGCCTATTGTGCTGCTGCTTGAAGATCGAAGACGTATAGGTGATACTTGCTGTACCACGACCCCCGATCAACCCGCCCGTGCGTGCTTTGCTCTCTCCGCAAATCGCTCTCCGCTCTCTTCAATTCTACCCGGCGCACAGAGCAAGACCCCCGATGGGGTCGGAGGCGAAGCCCGGCGACGCTGCTCAGAATCCCCGGGGTATCCCTGGTGATGGTGCAAGGGATCGGAACGTTATGGGGGCTAGAAGAGTCCGTCCCATCCACGCGGCCAAAAAGCTTTGATGATTCTAGGGAGCAAATGCCCGGAGAGCTCCTGCCATCAGTCAACCACGAACCAGCCCCACAGCACGGAGCGTGTCTCTACCTCTCTCTCTCACTCTCTCTCTCGCTCGCTCGTTCTCTCGCTCGCTTTCTTTCTACTCACCTCACTCTTTGCTCCGGCCGTTGGTGGTGAGACCGGGTCGTCGAACGTGTGTGTGTCTGATGACGGATGCAAATAAATGTTGCTTGCTACCCGTTTTGCTTGTTTGCCGGTCCACTGGGGGAACTCTCGCGTGGGAAAGTGCGTGGTGAGCGGGGTGGAACGGCGTGATACCGAGACCTGCGACAATGCGCCGGTATGGGTCGGCAGCGAAGAGAACGTGGTTGATTACGCGATGTTTTCCAACCAGCTGCTGATGGAATGTGTCGGTAAGTCGGTACGCGTCGCGAAAGAGCAGGAGAAAGACGCAATTTCTTCTTTTTTTTTAGGACTGTGTCCACCAGCCAAGCCAGCCACCACGTACTTTGTAAAAAAAAATTGTAAATTTGTGCGCTTGTTTTATACCATTAGTTTTTCAAAATATTAAGGAAAAAAAAACAAAAAAAAACAAATTCAGACATTTTCCCAGACTATAAGGGTGTGTCTTATCAGGCCGAAAAAATACGTATTTGGTTACGAAACCGTATTTTCTTGAAATATATGGAGGCGTTCCTCTACGTTTCCGTAAAAAGAGCAAGGCGTATTTTTTGGGGGCTTGCTCCTTTTACTGTTCGGTGAAAAATTTCCCGCTTTTTTTCGGCTACCGGAGCAGACACCGGTCACGCGTGCTGTCTTCATCACACCACACCTAGACAGCACCAACAGCACCCCAAAGTGCTTCCCAAGGCAACTCCACTACCATGCCTGAGCGTGGGAAGCGTCAAGATCCCAGGGGAATCGCAGCGCAACGCCGGGAGAAGCGCCGTCGGCGAGCTATCGACGAGGAGGATGTAGCCCATGACAAGAGATTCACAGTCTTGGGTCGTAGTAGTGGCGGCGGGCGTCGTGGCAGCAGGAGAGGCTCATCGTGCCCACTGCCCTCAGGAACGGGAGCCCATCTACGAGCCCAAGCGTCTTCCGTGGGCTCAACACGAGGCGGACCTCGATAAACGGCACGGGTGGGCGGCGGTCGTACCGCATGGAGAAAGGCAGTTTCCACAAGCTTGTCGAGCTACTCCGCCCTTCGCTGGAAGTCAACGCAGCAGTTCGGCGGTGAGTGTTGATGTGTAGATGCAGCCGCCCACGGCAGGTATGCGTGATGAGGGTTCTTCTGGGTGTATTTGTAGAAAGCAACGGGGAAGAGCACAAGTCTAAAACATGTGCTGTACATAGACTACTGCTGTAGTCTATGTTCCTGCTGCCTTTTTTAAAAAAGCAACTCGCTCGTCGAACATGCGGCAGCAGGGTACGTACAGCGCAGCAGCAGTATTGTACGATCTACTGTTACAAGACACATACTTGTACAGCAGCGGTCATTGTATGGGTTAAAGGCGGAGGTACTATTCGTGACGCTCACTACTGTGCAGCAGTATTCACAGGGCGTACAGTACACGCCGGCCTCACTAAACAAATACAGCCTCGTCGGGAGCCGATACAAATTGTCGTATCCCGCAATGACACAACAGCTGTCGACACGTGCTCATCATGTGCAAAATGCGTACGTAGGTGATGAACACAGAGCCGTCTCCGTACCGTAGTACATAGGTAGGTGGATTGGGCCGGCAATCTGACGAGTTTGCGGAGAACATGCGCCCCCCGTCGTAGGTTGCTAAACTAGGTGCTGGCGATTGCAAACATGCCCCCTTTGACACTCGTACTTCTGTCCTGAACGACTCACGCTCATCCTGCAAACGTTATCTGCGCGTCGCTCGGAAACCCCACAGCACTGCGATCGCCAACCAACGGCGCCATAGCTGTGGAAGTCCGCGTTGCCGCGGCGTTGAGGATCCTGGCTGGCGGCAGTTACTGGGATGTTGCCCTCATGTTTGGCTTGTCGAGGGCGGTCACGTTCGACATCTTGTGGCAAGTGATCGATGCCATCAACGAGACGCCTGCGATTGGGGCATTTGACTTCCCCCTGACCGAGGAAGGCTGCATGCGAAACGCCAATAGATTCAAGGTGAGACCTAACGGTGGTCAGTACTGCAACTACGGTTATTCTTGGCGGCATTCTTTCGACCAACCGCGGGATATCGTGTATTTTTTCACGTCTGCTGTTTCCAGCCGTTTTAGCGTAGGGAGGACTATCTATACGCAGCCCTCGTTGATAAGAGAGAAACAAAAGTGTTGTCGCCGGCGGGTACGAGTTCGGGTTCTCATCGTGGTCAGCATTGTTCGAACCGAAAAATATCCCCCGGGTCCCGGGTGGTTCGCCAGCTTTCGGTGTCCTTTACAAATAAATGTTGTTGTCATCCTTTGTGTATGCTGGCCACGTTGGTTCGGCCCCGCAACAGCAGTGGCCCGGCAACAGCTTTTAGCGATACAAGAGTGTGGAATCAATGCAGTCACCTCCGTGGCTCTAAAATGCCCTGATACCTTTGTACCGCTGTACGTGACGCATGATTATGATTAGGATTATCAAACGGCCCAACTCTCAGTTTACATGGTATGCCCGCCGTTGCTGGCGATGGCGCCGTCGCCGATGACATCAACCCACACAACGTACAGCTGAACACTGTTACCAATTTTTGTCAACGTATCTCTCGACTTATTTTATATCCCTTCCCGACACTGCTACTTTCCCGCCCTCGTGTCTGCCGTCTACAAATGCAGGAGAAGAGCACCGATGGCATTTTCTCCTGGGTCGTCGCCGCCGTGGATGGTCTGTTCATCAAGGCCAAGGCTCCGTATGCGAAAGACACCGCCAACGTCCTCGCGTACTACTCTGGCAGCAAGTCCGCGTACGGCATCAACGTACAAGCGATGTGCACCGCCGACTACCGGTTTTGCGCGATGTCGGCGATCTCACCAGGCTCTACGAACGACTGGGTAGCATGGAATCGATCTTCCCTCGCCAAGGCCGTCGCCCGCTTGCCCACCGGATTTCACATCATTGGTGACGCCGCCTACCCCATTGGAGAAAAGCTTCTGACTCCGTACCCTGGGAGGCTGCTGCCGGCGGGGGAGGACTCGTTCAACTTCCACCTGAGCCAGCTTCGTGTCAAGATCGAGCAGAGCTTCGGCATCCTGGTTTCGACTTGGGGCATTCTGTGGAGACCTCTCCGCGTGCAGTTCGCAGGACGCGCGGATCTCATCACGGCTCTTTTCCATCTGCACAACTTTCTGCAAGACGAGAAGGTATCGCCGATCCAGCTTGCAGAGGAGGACTCGCGCAGCGGACGCAACCGGCCGGCCCTCTGTGCTACGCAGCGCACCTTGCCGGATGACTGGCAAACGGAGCAGCCGGCTCCTTCGAGGAGCGGTGAGACCCCGGCCCGAGCGGCTATCCGCACGGCCCTGGAGTTGAAGAAGCAGTGGAGGCCGGACTACAACCGCCAGAGGAATTCGTGAGCACGTATCCAGCCCGGCGGCATCGCGTCGCGCGCGCACAAGCGGGAAGTGGGGACGGGTCTACATAGGGGCGGATGGGGGCGGATGGGGGGGAAGGTCGCTACTACAAGCGGGCGAGAGGCGCGGCGGGGGGCAAGGGGGGTGGGGGTGGGGCGCGCGGGGATGCGATTCTTCCCGTGGCGGGTACACTAAATGGGCGGGTTGCGGTTAGGGGCCACATGAGCGGATGGCGGCAGAAGTACGCTAGCTTCCACGGTATGACGAGACGCGTGAAAGGGAGGATAGCGGCGCGGGAGGGAGAGGCGCGGGAGGGAGGTACCTCAGTGTAGAGGGCGGAGGGCGCTGGAAGAACGTGTTTTGGGTGTTGGTGGTAGGGTGTCGGCGCATCCCGGGGAGAGGTGGGGGGTGTGATGTGTGACATGTTGATTCTCGCTGACATGTTTTGTGGGTGTCGGTGTGGAGCGTTCTGACCAGATGTGTCA